>VWZW01007479.1:3988454-4004780 GCA_013397115.1 Edolisoma coerulescens
GGCTGGAAAGCTGCCCAATGGAGAAGGACCAGGGGCTGCTGGTCGTCAATCAGCTGAACACTAGCTAGTGTGGTCCAAGTGGCCAAGAAGGCCAATGGCATCCTAGCTTGTATCAGCAAGTGTGACCAAGGCAGTGATTGTCCCCTTGTACCCAGCCCTGGTGAGGCTGCACTTAACACGGTGTTCAGTTCTGGGCCCCTCACGGCAAGAGAGATATTGAGGTGCTGGAGCGTGTCCAGAGAAGGGCAATGGAGCGGGTGAAGGGTCTGGAGCACAAGTCTGATGAGGAGAGGCTGAGGGAGCTGGGGCTGTTTAACCTGGAGGAAAGGAGGCTCAGGGGAGACCTCACTGCTCTCTACAACTTCCTGAAAGGAAGTTGTAGCCAGGTGGGTGCCAGTCTCTTCTCCCAAGGAACAAGTGACAAGACAAGAGAAAATGGCCTGAAGTTGTGCCAGGGGAGGTTTAGATTGTATTTTTGGAAAAAGTTCTTCAAGACTGTAACAGGCTCAGCAGGGTGGTTGAGTCACCATCCCAGGAGGTATTTAAAAGATCTGAAGATGTGATGCTTAGGGATGTGGTTTAGTGGTGACCTTCGCAGTGTTAATTTAACCCTTGGACTCAATGATCCTAAAAGTCATTTGCAACATGAATAATTTGATGATTCTAGTTGTCAGATTTATCTGGAGTTTTCACACCTTTCTCTTAAATCAGGGTCTGAGACAGGACATTAAACTGGATGTTAGTTCTGCCCCCTATGAAAGTATCTATTTTACACATCAGAAACAGCCGAATGAGGTTCCTTAATTACAAATAACTAAATTTAAATACTCCCTTTTCCAGACACATACTTGAGAATAAAAGAATAATAAAATATAAAAAACATTTTTTTCAACTAGAACTGGGTACTGCAGCTTCTTACACATCCTAACTTCTGTTTATAAACAGAGGAGGATCTTCACATACCATGAACAGGGATTACATGCAATTCAGGAGCCCTATAATGTTCTTCATCAAGATTGTAAATCCCATCATGCATATACTTGGCCAGTTAGCTGCTTTTCAGTATGTGTTCCCGCAGAAAAAGTAATCATGAAGCAGTCTGAGGAACAGATTGCCCTTTGTAACAGATGGGGAGGAGGTCCCTGTTCTGATTGAGCAAACTTTTCTTTCATGATGGAATATTCCCTGGAAAAATTTGTGAGGATATGCACTTGTACCAGATTGGTGTCCCAAGATGTAATGATTTCCACCTTCCATCTGCAATGACTTCCTTAAGAGGGATGATTCAGGTCTTTCTGATATCTGTCCAGTATAAAAAATAAAAAGACTGTGTCTGTTTTCAAGGGAGTTTGGAAGTCAGGCCAGATAATCAGATGCAACAGTTTGAAAGCTAAGTACTCTTCAACTTTCTAATACCTCCATCCAAAGATCTGAGTATAGTTTACTGTTAAATAAACTTTGTGAAAGATGGAGATTCACTTCACTGGAAATAAATGCAACCTGAAATCATGGCAGTGAACTACATTCTTCCTCCCCACTTCCAATGTAAAAATAACTTCATTTCAACCAGAAGTCTTTGTGCAGGTCTTCTTCTTCTTCCTCCAGCAGCTATCAGTCAAAAGCAATATCGTTAGGTGACTGCATAAATTAATGACTGGGTTCAAATACAATGTGTCAGTGCGTTAAAATTCCAGGTGGAACTGACTGGAAGTGTGCAAAATAGAAGAATTACGGGAAAGAAGGGAATGTCTATTTGAAAGAAAATATATAATTAGGGAAGATGTTAATTGCATCATGGTTGTAAAGGAAATGGCATTTTGAACACATATCCACTGAGAAGTGGTGCAGTGCACAGTAATGATTTAGAAAGGGAAGTTTACAGTTCTGGGTCCATTAGGGAGGTCATTTATTCTGCTCTGCTTACTCCTGATGAGACCAGAATGCTGATGTTGCTCCTGGTTTTGGATGCCTCACGTAAGGGAACAGATAAACAGATGGGATATAGTCCAGAGAACAGTAAGGACAGTGGGATGTTTGAGAAACAGGACCTATGAAGAAACTGTGCACGTTTAGTCTACAACAACAAGACTGAGTCAGGATGATAAGATGGCCAGTATATCAAAAGCTAAAAATGAATACAAATTTTTCTCCATAGCACCTGAAGCCAGGAGGGCTTACTCAGGAGATACTCTGAAAGTGTCTGTGTCTTCTTACAGTCCAGCTTTTACAAGAACTGGTAAGAAAATCAGGGATCAGGGACAACTCATGTAAAGCTTTTCTTCTCCAGGATGGAAGGACAGGTTATATGGCAACTTGGAGACCTTCCCAGCCTTACACATAATTGATTGGAGAATACTGATGGCTGCTGGTCTTTTTTTTTGTAACAGACTAGCTCAATCAATAAGTCCTGATATTATAAGACCTAGATTCTTGACACTGCTACCTTCCCAAAGATGCTGAACAACCTTTGGGGATGACTTCCTGAGACCTCCCAAATGCAACAGTGGCACTCTCTGAGGAGTCTCAGCAGAGGGCTCCATCTTACTTCACATGGGAATTTGAGAGATGGTGCCACCTCCTGCACACTGATGACCTTCAGCTCTGTTTGCTTGCAGAATTAACCTAATTATACCTATCACACTGTTTTCAGGGCCTGAATGAAGACAAATACTGTCTAAAATCAGGACTGGTGAGATAGGAGTCAAATGAAACATATTCAGTATTCATAGGGAATAATTAAAAGGTAGAACTATCTGTTAAACTTCCACTTCACAGAACTGTTTTTCTTTGGTCCTCTATTGAGTTATTGTGCTTTTTGTTATGACAACAACTTTTCCACCTTTGGGGGGGTCGGGAGTGGCTTTCAGCAGTCACCACATGCCTACTGCTTGTAGGAATCCTCCATAAGCAATATCCATGATGCAGGACAAGAAAATGGCACGTCCTTAAAAATCAACTGGGCTGAAAATACATCAATAATTAACAGATGAAAACTAATTTCAAAACCTTTGTCTTCAAGTTATTGAGGACTTGCTTTAGGGCACACATCAGTGTGTTTGACACAGAACTTTTTCACAGGTTACCTGTTAGTCCATCACAGAAACAACAGTTGCTGAAGACACTGCAATCAGCTAATGGAAGCCTGGTTAAGCACACATTTCTATTTTTAAGAATGTTTATAGCTATATCAATTGTGTTAAACCCCTGAAGTTTATTTTTCATTCAAGGACAGTTCAAAGAAGCAGCAGCAAAGAGGGCAAGACCTGTAAATAATATTGGTATAAATATACTACACTGGCACAGCTGAAAGTTTTCCATTACTCAGGAAAAGGTCACTAGACCTATTGAACATGTTTAGACTACCCATGCTGCTTAAAACATGACAGAAATAGCTTTACCATTTAGCATCTGACACAAATACAAACTGAAGTCTTTAGCAAACTGCTATGCTTACCTAATTTTGGGGTGTTTTCCTGACACAGAGCCCAGTGTCCTACATACACTGACAGGGAGCCATAGCTTTCTTTGACCTTTGCTTAGTCATATGACTGTAGAACTTTTGTGCATGCTAAAAGTTTTTTCCTTTATCATTCCTATAATCATAACAGAAATGAAAGTAACTCTAGTTTTCAAAAGAGAAAATTACTTTATAATTATTCCAAAATTACAGTCTCATATTTGCATATTACAGTTTTTTCCTGTTCTAATTGCATTATTTTATATATTTAATGGGCAAAATTTTCAAAACTGACCAGTGATATTTAACAGCTTCCTGCTTTGGGTATTCAACATGAAGGTACTTAAAAAGCGCAAATTTTCAGAGGGACAGCTTTCAGTATTTTCTAACATCCAGTGTGTCAGAGTAATCATTGCAAAACTGAGGTGCCCAATTTTACTACACACATTTTTTTTGTATTCAAAGACTGCATAAGAAACTCCTGAATTCTCTCCCCAGAGAAGCATATGAAGACAAATCACTTTCTGCCCATCAGACTTTCTCTCCCATCTCTCATGCTTCCAGTTGTCAAGAGACAATTGTTCTTTCCACATCATAAGAGCAGATCCTCATGTAACTGCTGCTGTTTGCAATTTCCATCCATCAGCTATGTAATTGGAGAAAAATCTGGCTCTATAACCCCTTCTCCAAAATGATACATTAACCTGACCCAAAGTCTTGTGAAATCAGCCAGAAAAGTTTCACTCATTTTTACAGATGCTACATCAGGTGTTTATCAGCTGCTCAATTTAGAAGAAAAAATAAGCTGAAAAATGTTTAAAACGTAACACAGTTGTCAACTTATCTCAAATGGGCAACATAAGATGCGGAAAGACAAACATAACATTTCATGCAATCTCAACTACACAAAAATGTATTTCCACAAGTCTTAGCCGACTTTTGCATATTCTTTTGTGATATTTCTTGTTCTTCTCCCTTAGAGTGTTCTGGGCCTTGTTTTTAGGCAAAGTAATTAACATCTTAATGTCCTTAACTGCAAACACTTAAATTATATGAAACATCTTTTTGTCATAAAAACTCCTGTTTGGGAAGGTTTTTTTATGTAGTCTCTTGCTACAGCTAACTGGACAAAAATCCTACAACTCTGAGAGTATGGAAACTCAGAAAAATGAATTTGCTTATGAGAAATCTTTGGAGTATTTTCATTTATCCATTTGTTTTCTGTATTGCTTGGGGTACTTGATCTCCCACGTTCTCTGCATTGCATTAACCACGTAGTTGGACTCAACCAGAGAATGGAAAGGTGATTTCTGAGGGAGGGAGGTGCTACTGAAGCAACGAGGGGGAGAGAGGATGGAAAAAGCTTTCTGCACCAGCCAAGCCTCATGTTGTCACTGCCTGCCCCAGTGCTCTACACTGCAGGTGTATCTCAAAGGCATTGTACCTGGAGGCTGCTATGATGAGGTCTCACAAAACTTAATTTCTACATGTGTTACTTCAGTATAAACAGTTTGGGCTAATGATTTGAGCTGACTTCTTTCCTTATATTTGATGCTTGTTCAAACACTGTACTAAGATCCCGGCAAACAGCATGCACATATTGTAATGATGAGATAGATGTTCTTTTACTTTTCATAATATTTTAAGGGACATTTTAAAAAATACAAAAATTATCTACAAAAATAATCTATGGAGTTTTACAGCCTGAAACTGCATTCACATATTTGGGGGGATCAATCAGGCTTGTAAGTGATATTTTCCATTCTTTCAGAGGAAGGAAATCCGAAGAACCAAACTGTGTTTCAGACACGTTTTAGGCTTCCAAAACACAGTAAGACAGGAAGTCCCACTTGACCCACCATGGATCCCTTTACCAGGCTCCAGCTAGGCAGCTGTGGTACCTTCATTTGACGGTGCCTCAAATATCATCTGACTGTACATCACTTTGACTTAGCTTGACTATGTTAGCACAACTTATGTGACAGACAGGGTACTCTGGGCATCTCTAAATTATAAGTAATTTTGCTTTCATCTCTAGTCACGAACTGCTTTCTTCTTTAAAAGACTAGACTACTTACTATAGGAATTTAGGAACTTACAATAACCTGGCTATGAGGCACATATGTTGTGAAGTCACCTACTCTTACACTCAATGAAACTAACAGAAAATTTATGTAAATACGTCAATAAACAAAGAATACACATAAATGTATTGAGAATCAATATCTTCATGCTTACATTTGGTTTAGACACAGGCAAAGCAGAAGTTTAAAAAATAGCAATTTTTTATCTTCTGCTATGTTGAGGCCATTATGTGGTCTCCTACATTTTCCCTCTTCATAAACAAGGGGATAAAACTTAATGCAATAGGGTATCTCCACTCTCATACCCTTATCTCCTTTTACTCCCCCTAATTCTTCTTTTCCATCCATAAAAAGGTACAGGAAATGCCTCATCTTCACACATTATCAAGAAGATTATCCAAATTTGTCCCTTCCACTATTTTCTGAAACAGATAGAGTAACAAACCAGTCTGGCTTTGCAAATTCTGTGTGGTTTTGGGCACAGGTACTTATAATGATACAAGGAGGTGTCCAAGTCATCACAGAATCACAGAATGGATTGGGTTGGAAGGGACCTTAAAGATCACCTAGTTCCACCCCCCTGCCATGGGCAGGGACACCTTCCATTAGACCAGGTTGCTCAAAGTCCCCAGATACTCTCATAGATAAGAAAAGGAAATTAATTTATTGTACAGAAGATGTAAGTCAACAAATCTGGATCTAATTAATTAGATTAATTAATTGGGGAACTAATTGTTGTCAGAATTCCTCAATCTGTACAGAATTCTGCTCTACAAATAAAAATCCTCTGAGAATTACCCTAACTGCACAGCATGAGTAAACTTTCCAGTGCTGGCTGCCTACAAGTATGGCAGAATCCTAAGTTTCCTGGCAAGAAAAGTATCTGAATATGATAAAACCACAGTTGCAAATAGTATTAGGAGATACCGAAAGAATGAAAAATTAATCTTTCTTCATTGTGTTCACTGGGTGGACTCTGGGGTCCATATGAGTGTTTAAAAGCCTTTAGCACTGCCATGAACAAAACTGCCCTTGGAAAACTGCAGGGAAAATCTGGCCATTCCCCCTCAGAAATACGAATTTCTGAAACAACAGGTATCCATACAAACAGTAGGTTTCCATGCAGGCAGACTACTTAAGGAGAAATTTCCAGCTGTTTAGCAGCTTTACAGGTCTCACACCAGCTTTCCTGTTTAGGGGTTCACCAAAATAGACGACAAAGCACGGACACATTTTTAGAAGCCCTCATATCTACTGAGCCATCTTTTCAGACAAAGTAGCAGCCATGAATTCCCACAAAGAACTGACAGAAGGACAGCAAATTAAGGCTTGCTAAGTGTGAAAGTACCAGAACTGACAGAGTAAGGGATGGGTAACATCAGATACCAAAACCTCAGTGGAAAGTCTTATTAGTGATTTATCTTCATTGCTATCTTACACCACTTTTTTTTTTTTTTTTTAACTGCAATTGGTCCCAAGCTCCGAATAAGAACAGAGCAGAACATAGACAGAGGTTTTTGTTCTTTATCTTGCTGATAAGAAGGATTACACTATGTGGAGGTGTTTTGGGGGCTTTTTTTCTTACTCTACTAAGGCCTTAAGAAAATGTACATTAGAAAATGGTTTGTTCCAAACAGACAACCTGAAAAATTAGTTACAGACATCACAAAACTTTTCCTGCTAAAGCAGTTGACCATGTATTTTGAACACACACGCTAAAGGATGAAATAATATTTGGCAACAGCTATAAAGGAGCAGATACTGAAGAGCATATTACTGCACTAGAAGTCAATCATTAAAGGTCAGTGGAGCTGGTTTTGGAATGATTTACTTGTGAACTGTTCAACTGACCAAAAGGTAAATATGCAGGGTATTATTACAATGTTATTTTTTAAATTAAGTAAAGAAGTAAGTAACCTTAATAAGAGATGTTGCAACACATGTGTAATTTTGGCCTTCTGCATTGTTTGCTATAGGTCACATTATCACATTCCATTATGAACTGTCCTCAGGAAAAATAATACATATAGAAAATAAGATAACTAGTAAGTAGACAAGAGTACTTTCCATTTGAGAAGGGCAAGTGAGTTTAATGAACTTAAGGATAAGCCTTTTTTGGATGCTTCATATTAAAAAAAATTTGAACTGCAATGAAGAGATTGTTTTTGTTTATAATTTAGGGAAGAGCTAGAGCAAAGAAAGTTTCAGCCTTCTAATATCCAAAGAAGGCAGCAATTGAGATTTTTACTACTCTTCTAGAGCTCCATAAACCTTATGTGCTCTTATACCTGTAGCTATTAGATCATTCTTTGGGGACAGTTGGGTTGAATCAGACAGTTTTGCAGTTCTACATGTACTTCAATCAAGTTTTGAAACATGCTCTTTTTTTATTTACAAAAAAAAAAAAAATTTAAAAATGCAGACAGAGCTCCAGAATCAGCATAATTTGGTATTTCTCAATGATAACTAATAATCTAAATCTTCTTCACTGACGGAATCTTAGAGGTTATTTTTTCAGACAAGAAATTAATAATGCCCCGAGATCCCTCTCTTTCATATGCAAAATAAATAAGCTATACACATGCAGCGTGGTATCTGCACACACATTGCCAAGAATTTTCAATCACTCTTTCGATATGGCAGTGTATACCACTGACCCTCACCACAGGAGTGATTGACTGAGGTCATTTCCAACCCATGCATCCAGCCCCTTCTGTTCCTCCAACATGAACACAGGGGCAGCAACTCAGAGGGATCCAAATTTCAGACAATCATTAAACCAACAAGGAGCTATTCAGTGGAGAAAGGCAGAAGGCTGGATGGAAGTTCCCTCTGGGGTGGATTTAGCCCACATAGTGTGGATGATGCCAGAATGGAAGGGTAAATTTCATAAGGAATGAAAGGGATAAAATAAGCTTTCATGGAATGAATAGCTAAGTAGCTCCCCAGACATATGAACTCTCAGTAGCCAAAGACTGAAAAATTGTAGTAACTACAGTGTGAGCACTGTACAAGAAGAAAATGCCTGCCAAATTCATGTTCTGATGCCAGAAATTTTTAAAATCATGAAAATACATAAACAAAAATCTGTAAAAGCAAAAATATGGTCATTGCTAAGTAATGGGAACAACCCTATTGACTGCAGGAATGTTGCTAATAAAATTCTCAGAGCAAAAACAAGAACTGGAAAAGTTACCTTACCTTTTTGACTTTTTGTGATACACGGGAAACATCCTTTAATAATTGAGTGGGACACAAAGCCAAATGTGTGCACATAACCCTCAAAACAATGATTAAACTGACTCTCAAATAAATTTTTGCCAAGGATCTTTATTTATAAAAGATGAAAATGAAAACAAGTGATTCCTTCTTTCTTATTACTTGTCATAAATCAGGTTTTGGACAAGAACATTCAAGCTGCTGTTAGAAACCCCCAATTTACTCCTGGGAATGAAAGTATAAGAGGTACCAGCTTCAGAAATTAATACACTACTTAAAACAAAGACTGTCTCACATGTCGAACCGCCTGTGCTTTCACACATGGGAACAAACTCTTGGCAGAAAATCCTGTCCTTGGCCCATGACTCTGAGGTATGGGAAAGTGACTATGATACAGGCAAAAAAGCATCCTCTGGAGCCTCGGGACATCACAAAATTTCCCTGTGGAATCTAAGATCTCTAGTCAACATACATACATCTCCCCTGGGGCCACGAAAGTGAGGCAGTAAACAAAAACAACTGAAAGAAACAGGGCTGCTTGGCAGAGGTGAGGAGAAGTTTCACTGGCCACTGGTACCTTCACGTTATGCAATGCCACGCTGGGCATAATGCTCCTTATTCTAGAAGAGCCAAAATATTGCACAAAGTGGCCCTGTTTTACCCAGACATCATCCCCTCCCCAGCACGTCAGACACTATACCATGCCTTGAAAACACTTTGGAGGAGAAAATAATTTCCCCTTTGAGTAAAGAAGAGCAACAGGTAAAAATACTTCATGAGAGAGAACTGTCAAGTTGCTGAGCATGCGATTCCTTGCAAATCGACAGGAAAGGCCAAGATGAAAGCTGTCTGAAGACAGGGATGAAGCTGACCAAGATGAGGTTCAGGAGTTGGATTGTTGCTGCTGCAGCTACACAGATTCACAGCTGGATGGCCTCAAGTCTGAATAGCCCAGTATTATTTATTATGCCATGACAAGGTTAGCTACCAGTTAGCTCACAGCAAAAAGGAGAGGATAGAAGGATACCTGAACCATACCTTTCAATTTTGCATCAACTAATGACTTGGCATACCAATAAAGGCATAATAAGGTACCATTTCACTGAACTCACTTGTCTGGGAAAATGTCATCCAGTTGAAAACCTGACCCATGCAGTTAATAAATGGGTAAGCCTGTTGATATGCAAAAAAAATCAGGTCTCTATCTGGAAAAGAAAAATTTTTTTTTACCTCACAGAAGCCCTATATGAGAAAATTCTGGTTTATCCTTCAGAGGAGATGCTTTTTCAGATGAATGGCCTTTGGTCCTGTGAGAATAGGTGTGATGTTGTCAGTTGTGACATCCTAATTGCATCAGGTCTCAAGCTGAATGGAGCCCAAATTAAGATCATGAATATAAAGACGTCTTTCACTGTGTTTGTTTAGCTGTGCAGTCACGTCACCATCAGCTGTCCGTAACCACAGAACACCGAATCTCTCTCTATTCATGTCCACTTCACATCTCTATCAAAAAAAAAAAAAAAAGAAGAAAATAACAAAAAAACCCTGAATTTGCAGTGATTTATCTTTTGAAAACACTGGTCCCCTGGTCTAAGTTACAGAGATGTAGGCATATTATATTTTTGGCGCAGTCCTGGTTTTGCCTTGAGTTTTTGCCATAATGTCCAATAGTACAAAATGAGCCATAAGTTTCAATGCAAACACGTATTATTTCAAAAAGTTCAAACAGACAAGGAAGACATGATAAGGTGGAACAAAGAAGTATTTCCCTAAATTTAAAGGGTTCAGATGGATAAAAGGTTTAAGTCAATATCCACTAGTATCAAGTACAATATGGTGTTAGTGACTACCATTTAACAATGTTTTTTAGAAAAACATTTTAAATTTTAATCTCTTTTTAATCTCTTTTAATCTCTTTAAAATCATTTAAATCTCTTTTTAAAGAACAGCCAGTAAACAGTATCTATAACTCATGTGGTAGTAATGACCCCAGTGAGTGTCTGACAGTGGTTTTTAAGTACACCAACCAGCGCTCCAGCAAATTATCATTTTGGGGTCACTGGACACTGTTTATCTACATTTTCTCTCTAGCTTTAAAAGGTTTTGTGGATTCTATTATTTTGAATTTAAAAGCCAGTTTATTTTGTTCAGTTTGGATGTGCTCTGTGTTTTGGTATTGTATGAAATGGCTCCAGAGTACTTAGCACAAACAATGGTTTCAAGAACAATGCACTAAACAGAACAGCCATCTCAAAGCAATTTTTTTTATTCATTTTTATTCATACTCAGGTGTTTTTTTTCTTTGGTTTTTTTTTTTTCACAACTAACAAAGATGCTGTTGTTCAAGGAACAACAAGACAGCAAAAGCTTTGCTAAGCTAACAGTTCCCAACTTCCTCTAATAGAGTCCACTTGCTTGTTACTGGTGCAGTTTGATGGCTGAAGAATTTCAACTGCCTCCCCTGAGCAGTGTTTTATTCTCTTCCCAACCAGCCCACCTGTAACAACAACAGCAATTAACTCCAGTGCCTTCCTGAACTGTACAGCCTGGCCGACTTCCAACAAGATCAAGAACTTGGAAAGGGAAATGATTGCTGCTGCCTGTGGGTAGAAACTAACAGAATGAACAGCTGGAGTGAGACGAGATGCTCTTCCATGCAGCCCTTGTGGACCACAGTTCCCTCCTTGTACAGTGCTCTTCTCCAAGGAACCAGCTGCCTTGGCAGGGAGCATCACTGGGGACTCAGTAAACTGACTTGTAAATGGGCTTATGATGGAAACGCATCAGAAGTTGAGGCTTGTACTGCCAACCCTCCACACCCCATCATACAACTCTCACTAGAACAACTGAGGCTTGCTTCAGGCTATTGCCTGGCCTCTGCCTGCCAGCATGCATCCAGCACAGCAGCTTTCCAAAGCCACCTTTCCAAACTCACAACCGTTATCAGCAGCAGACACCTGAAACAACTTGACATCTATAGGAGGAAAGTAAATGCAGGAGGTCTAAGTACCTTCCCTCAGTTCTTGAAGTGAGTCATATACTCAGCAGCTTATGAAGAATTTTAGATCCCAAGAACTCAGGTTACATTTAAAGAAACTGCTGAAAATTCATTTCTGTTTCACTGCAAATTAAGGGTCTTAGAAGTCTGCACACTCTACATAATCTTAAAAAATGGGACTTGGGTTCCTGAGCAATTTGGCCAATTCTGAAAATTTTACCCGTGACAGTCTTTTATTCCCCAAAACATTAAACTGCAGAAACCACTCCCAAAACCAAGTCTGGGAAACAAATTTGCAGTTGCTCAGGGTAGCTCAATACTTAGCCTATTGAGTCACCACAATGACCACAGAACGGATGGATTATATGATTTTAATAGGTCAGACACTGCTGTTTTTTCCTTTACAATCACACATCCTAAAACAACTAAAAAGTAGTTGAGAGAAGTCAGACACGCGTGCCCACACTGTTTATTTTGAGAAGTCATCACCTCTTCTCCAGGTGAATGCTGTTATATTTGCACCTAACCTTATGCTGCTTCTCTTCAGTCAAGGACAGGGATTGACACACGCAGGCAAAGAGCCTGCCAGAATAAGAGACTTATTTCTCTAAACATAGCTTTGTCACTCCTCTATCACACAAGCAGTTTGTGTTGCCAGGTGAGGAGTTTCTCCTCCCCTTAACTGTCCCTATCTTTCGCAAATATGATTGAACTAAAGGAATTTAACAACATGCAGTTCTGGTTTTAAATTAACACTGATAGGATACCTCCTGGTTGTTTTTCTGCTGTGCAGTAACAGTTTTTAAGACACCAACCGTAACAGTTTCAAATACACAAGCATCCTAATGTGCTGAGTACTGTACAATAGGTCAAGGAGGTTACTGTTGAAATACATGCATAGAGGAAAAAAAAAATTTTCTTCCTCTTACTGACTTTCTTGACCACATGGACATTTTTTTTCTTCCCACCATCACATTTCTCATAGGACAATCTGTTATTGGGCCTTCCCTGAAAATCATTCTGTGGAAAATAGTATGGAAGATAAGTGTGAAACTCTGTGAACACAGCACGTGGCAAGTAATACTCCAGCTCTCAAACACCACCTGCATGATTTCTGCTCTGCTCCTCACTTCATGCTTTTCTTTCTTCATAATTGAGCACTAACACCTGTTGAGTGGCTTCAGCAGTGCCAAACAGCATACCCCTTGCTCTGTTTCTCCAAGAAAATGAGAGGTGATGGGTGACATGAAGTTCTGGTCACATTGCAGTCAGTAGGATTTTTTGTTTGGACCTTTTTGTGCCAGGATTTCTCACCAGCTCCCAGCGATGTCATATTCAAATCTACACCATTAGAAGTTACCTTAAAAAGAAACTCTTGCCCCAGCTGCAAACCATGCTGGTGATTGTCACCTATTTTGTGAAGTGTCCCGAGACAGAGGCCAACAGAGGGTAGAACAGGAGTGAGGAAGGTTTAACATCCAGAGAGCACAAAAGGAAGAAACTTCATGTAGGATTAAAAAACATGTTCTGTGTTTTACAGCATGAACACAGCTTTGCCTCAAGAGCTCTAGGGTGCTGTTTCAGGTGCTCCCCTTTCACATTATATCTGGAATGACCTATTCCAAATGGGAAATGGCACAATATACTCAATGTTCGTTTTCTTTCCTCTCCTTCTGGTATCAGTATGAGCTGAGCACTACACAAAACCTTAAGATTGTCCCTGCCCACCTTGTCTATCCCCAAAAATTTGATCCTGAAGGGGAAAGAAGCAGCAGGGCAATGCACGCCGAAGAAAACAAAAGAAGCAGAATGTAGCTAAGGCTGGGTCTGTAAAAGAAATGAAAAAGAAAGCCCAGTAATGAATCCAGCTGGAATAGGTTCTCCTCTAAAAATCTCAGCCTAGGATCACTGTTGATAATTTTTACACTCTGAGCCAGAGTGTGGGAGCCAACTGTGCGACCTAGAGAAACACCCACCCAACAAGCTGGCTGAAACAACTGCTATGACTTCTCTAATGAACTGGTTCTGTTGGCTGTCTGGCAAACGAGGTGTGTGCCCAGGTGACACAGTGCAGCTGGACAGTGGGGAGCGGGCAGTCTTTACCAACGTGGTCACTGCATCTCAGGTGATCCTGAAACAATTGATGGGCAAGGAAGTGATGTTAACGAAGCAGCAACTGGATGTTTATCTTATGGCTACTTTTCTGGAGTTGAGGTAGGTATGAAAATGCCAGATAGCAAATTACATGAATTTGAAACATATATCTACAATAAAACCTGAAAGTTTCATGTTTTTCTGCGGTTATGAGTCTGCAAGCCATTCCACACAGGCAAATCTTTGTGTCCTTGATTAACCTCAGCCAATAACTCAAACAGGGCTGTGTCTGATTAAGGTCCACATTTGCAAGCTTCAGAAAATGCTCTGTAGAAAAATGTGGTTGTTGGCCGACCCTGATTGCTGCACATAAGTTACATCTGATAGGAGCAAAATGTGAGAATTTAGACTGAAATTTCCTTAGAGACCAGGGCAGCACTATTTTTCTTGTTGATTTTGTAGTCGTTGCTTCAGCATAATTACCCCTTTCTTGTCAATGTCAAAGCAGGGTGGGGAAGAGGTTATTTTTCAACAGACAGGATAAATCCCTTTGCCTCTAACTTCTGAAGGCTTCAGTTTACGACTCACAGTGTCCACAGTGAAATGAAGTTGTGATCACAATTCTAGACCTGATCCAACACATACTGAAACCGAAGGGAGACTTTCTGTTGACTCCAACGGAAGCTGGGTCATGCCCTGAGCAGACACGACTGCACATAAAAAAAAAAAAACCCTCTCCAGTTTTGGATGGCAGAAAACATGAACAGCCTGGAAACAGTAAAGACCCCTGAGGTGAGAAATTGTCCACAAGAAAAATCTAATACAGGAAAAATCAACAAGCGCACCTGCCTACACTCGGCCTCTTTCTAGCCCTATCAACCCAGACAAAACTGCATCCAGAGCAGGTTTTTATCAAAAATGTAAAAAGATAAGATCTTGGCAAAAGACAAAATCTGTACCAGAGTCTAAAATGTAGAATAATTATTCAATCTTAAAATAAAGTTTTCAAATAAAATAAACCTAAGCTTGAAGAAATGAGTGTAGTACAACTTAGAAGCTGGAAAAGACTTGCATTAGGCTTTGTAGCACAGTTTTTATGCTTGTCAAACATGAAAGTCAACCTAGGACTTGCAGAAGAAGGGAAGCATGAGCACCCTATGGCCAGTGTCAGACTCTTATGCTCTATGTCAGCAGACCACCAGCAAACACGTGTATGTTGTTTTTAACATTCTTCATATGGCTCCTATGCAAAAAGAGTAATGAAAAAAGCTTACAATGAGGGAAAGCTAAGCCTGAAAATGAAACATACAAGACAGTTCTAAGAGTGTCAGGGGATTTGGAGGGAAAGGATCACAGAAGAGCATATGCATTGGAAAGATGAAAACAATTACTATGTGATGTTGGTATGAAATTGATTGTCAGGAAAAACAAGACAGCAGCAAAAAGGAATATTGATCTTGCAACATCAGAGACTACTTAGTTGGGATGATACAGCATTTGTAGGCTGGTCCTTACCACTACTGATGCACTATTATTTGAACAATTCATAGGTGGGAGAGGTGGAGGTATGGGCAGACTGGCTACCCTCACACTGGCAGGTATGTTTTGACATGTTGTCTGAAAGTGACTGACACTCGGTAGCCAGAAATGTCTCACTCAGGAAGGCCTCTCCAGGCTGATCATTTCTTCCATCCAACCTGAGCTTGGCAGGTTGAGGAGAAAAAAAAGAGGCTCTTCTTCAGTCAGCTTTTTTTTTACACTTGTTTTTCAGCAAATCAAGAAACACACAATGACACAGGGATTTTTTGGGATTAGTTACGGGCTTAACAGATACATTCTGTATAAATGAAGAACAGGGAGGTCCCACAGGGCTGTGCAACGGGAATGAATACACTGTACCACAGGTAATGGATGCATCCTGACAACCTGGCACTGACTTAGGACCAAGCATTGACAAGGACCCAGAGAACTTGTAAAACGTAACTCAAACTTGTTACCAAATTACTGAGCTAGAACCTCCTCCCTTACTCCATAACGTTATTCACATATTTGAGTATAACCTCTTCATTATACCTCATGCTACCCATTATACTTCACATTTTGAGCTGTATTTTTGGATTCGCTTCCAATTCCATTTAAAAATCAAAAGAGCTGGGGGGGATGGGGGGGGATATCTCTGAAGGTAAAAAGCTGACACTGTTGATCATAAATCTTTCGATATATATACACATATATCTACACGGAGGATGGATCCAAGCCGTATTGGAGACAGGTTTCCCAGCGCCAGCTGTTCCCAGTACGCCGGTGCCTCGCCTCCGCCGTCCCCGCGCTCCCCCGGTTCACGCCGGGGAGGTGCCGCCGGCAGCGCGGGGCCCGAGGGAGACCCCCCCCGCCCGGCTTCGCATCACCCCACACCCCCGGGAGGCGCCTCCGGGCTCTGTGCCGACCCTCACCGCCCCGCCCGGCCCGGCCCG
>VWZW01007479.1:4005915-4116115 GCA_013397115.1 Edolisoma coerulescens
AGCAGCCCCCCCGCGCCCCCGCGCTGCC
Source organism: Edolisoma coerulescens (assembly GCA_013397115.1). Classification (NCBI taxonomy): domain Eukaryota; kingdom Metazoa; phylum Chordata; class Aves; order Passeriformes; family Campephagidae; genus Edolisoma; species Edolisoma coerulescens. The sequence goes on from VWZW01007479.1 coordinate 4,005,944, forward strand.
CCAGCCCCGCCGCCCGCTCCCGTCTCGGCTCGGCCTCCGCCGCTTCCCCCGTCCCGAGCAAACCGGGCCAAGAGCCACTACCCCGTCTGTCCGCCCGTCCGCTTCACGCCTTTCCCCGTCCGTGCCGAGCTCCTGGAGGGAATTCTGCAACCCCCTGGAGGCATCGGGAACAGCCGCCGGAGCTCCCTCAAGCCCGCAAAAAGTTTCTTCTTCTCCCTTGAGAAAACGCGGCGTATAAAGTTCAGCGCCGCGGGAAGGAGCTGCGGTCCCTACCGTCGCCTTCCCTCTCCCCGCACCGGAGCGCAGAGCCCCGCGGCAGAACCGTGTGGTTTGGGTTTCCTTCCCCCCTCTCCCCCTTCCACCTGAAGGAATTTATGACACAGATGAAAACTGAAACGGGGCTGGAGCGGCGGCCGAGAGACGCAGTGATGTCGCCGGGGGATTAAACGGGGTGGAGGTGATGTCACCGTGCCTGCACAGCAAAACGCACACATACACGCACACCCCTCACCCCCCCGGAGGAGCGGGGCTGCCAAGGGAGCGCGATCGGCCCCACGTCACTCGTGCCACTGGTATAAATGCGGTCCCGCGATGTCCATGGCTGTCGGCGCGGCGGCTCCCGCGACTTGACTGCAGCAGGGCTCCGGGAGGCAGCGCCGCTCCGCGCCCTTCGGCCGCCGGGACCCGCCGGGCGGCGGCGGGCGGCGGCGGACAAGGAGGAGAAGGAGGAGGAAGAGGATGCTGCGCGCCTTGGTGGCGGTGTCCCTGTGGCTGCGGGTGAGCCCGCGGGCGCAGGGCGCGCCGTGCGAGGCGGTGCGCATCCCCATGTGCCGCTCCATGCCCTGGAACATCACCCGCATGCCCAACCACCTCCACCACAGCACCCAGGAAAACGCCGTCCTCGCTATCGAACAGTACGAGGAGCTGGTGGCCACCGGCTGCAGCTCGGTCCTGCCCTTCTTCCTCTGCGCCATGTACGCCCCCATCTGCACCCTGGAGTTCCTCTACGACCCCATCAAGCCGTGCCGCTCCGTCTGCCAGCGCGCCCGCGACGGCTGCGAGCCCATCATGCGCCGCTACAACCACAGCTGGCCGGAGAGCCTGGCTTGCGACGACCTCCCCGTCTACGACCGCGGCGTCTGCATCTCCCCAGAGGCCATCGTCACCGACGTGCCGGAGGGTGAGAACCCTGGGGGCAGCGGGCGGTGGGAGGGAGGACTCCCTCCACCCCCGCGGGACGCCCCGGGGTGGGACGGGGGAGCTGCGGGACCCCCGCGCTCCAGTTCTGGAGCCTCTACCGACAGTTTTCACTCCCTGACGCACCTCTATTTGCAGATGTGAAATGGACGGACTTCACACAGGGCTTTATGGTGCCAGACAGACCCCTGGAGCCTGACTGCAGGAGCCGCGGCCAGGGTGAGCCTTGGACGACCCCCCGCCTCCACCTCCCCAGAGACAGGGTTCCTCTGACACCCTTCAACCTTTCTCCCTTCTCTTCCTTTGAAGAGCGGTGCAGGTGCAAAAAGACAAAACCTACGCTGTCAACCTACTTGGCCAAGAACTACAGCTACAGTAAGTGCATGGGGGAAAATGCTTCACTTTGCCTGTCCCACACCCTCCTTGTGTCCCTGCAAGTTGGGCAGCTCTCTGTGGGTGCCGCCACACCAGGCCCCATCCAGCAAGTGTGTCAGGAGAAGACTGCTCCAGCACAGCCTTTCCAAGTGGGGGTTTGCCTGGGGTTTAGCTGTACTCTTCCAAAATCCAGCTGTAGCACACACCATGTGCAGGCAGTAGTAGTAATCGCACAGATGATGGTGTGTTTCTGACAAAAGCAGTGAAGTGTCAGTAATGTGCACCAAAATCAACAGGTTGCTCTGCAGAAAGGGTGGTTGCTGCTGCACAGGTCACTCTAGTAAAGGCAATTATGTCTAACGAGAGCGTGACCACTTGACCAGCTCCTGTTTTCATCCAGCAGGTGGAATAAACAGGGATTTGCTACCCAAATAAAACTTGTAAATGTGAACCAGTTGCAGCAAATTAAAAAGTTTTTAGGAATTCATATATGCTTTTACTTTACTAGCCAGCATTCTGTCTGGTGCAGAATTGTCAGAGATTAATTGAATTCAGTGACAATTTGCACCATCCAGCCAAGGAGACGGCCACTAGTTTTATTTTATGTTGCAGGACATATTGGCAATAAAAATAAGTATTCACCCTTCTTCCCCTTTGACTTCCCCCTGCCTCAGTTTTCTGATGGGGTGAGTCAGGAAGAACTCTAATTAAGATTAGATAAACGCCAGATTAAATGCCTCTAATGTCAATAGAAACCCCGATTAACTATGAATTTAATATGCAGTATTGTTGTATTTTGCACTTAACGGGCATTTTCTCAGATGGCAGGTTTTTTTCGAGTCATTTATCCAGATCTTCTGCAGTAGCATTATTATATCATTCAATTCCTATTTGTTTGATATCAAATGAAAGTAAGTTTGTAGTTCTTTGCTTCTTTGTTAGCATATTTGGTGGGAATAATCAAGCTGAACATTTAGCTTAGGTAATTGTACAATTTTTTGTTCGTTGTAGCATTTTGATGCATTTACATGACTTATTCTTTTTATATAACTCCTTGATCTGTCTCAGAACAACATAGAGATACGTTTAGGTGGAACAATGAGCTTCCACAGTTGTCTGAAACATATGAAAAAGTAGTGATATCAAATGACTGTTGCAAAATGAAATACAGGTGTTAGTCACGTAAATTCTGATTCCAGTGATTTCAGTGGGAGTGTTCCTTGAGTAAAACCTGTCTGTTGGGGTCCAAAATTTAATTCCATTGAATTTGTGAAATCAAGATTTTGGTTTTGAGATGTAAATTTTTATTCAGCATCCTCTGAGATGAATAGACCTGTTTATATGGAAAATGAATTGAGGGAGAAGATTTAATGAGTTGAAAATCAATTTTTTTCTGAAAACCTTTAAAATAAGACATACAGCCAAGTTGTACTTTTGGCTATCAGAACCAATCAGACTTGGAAATGGATTGTGAGTCTCCAAAACTGAAATTCCTCACGTGTTTTGTATCTGTTATACATGTCCTGATAAAGGTAGGACATAAACCCCAGACCTCATTAAAAGTGCTGGTCTCCTGTTTTCTACATATGAAGTTTATTCCAACTGTTATGAGGTTTCCTTGAAGGCTTTTGACCAGGTGGCTGGCAGGGGCAGGCTGATCATTCTGTGCTCTGTACACTTCTCGTGCTTCTTTTGCTGAAGAATTTTTGGACAGTAGAACCCTTTCTATTTTGACATTTCATAGAGAAAAAATCCTTTATGTAAAACATCATACTTAATTTATCAGATTTGGTATTTCTCACAAGAGAGAAGGGATGAAATGCTGCAGTGATAGGTAATGCCAGGGTTTGTAGGTACAAAGTTAGCCAGGGATCATTTCAGAGCAATCTACAGAATTTCACGTTCTTGCATCCATGCAGACATGCAGTTTGCCTCAGTGAAAGGTAAAAATACAAATGATTGTGTATTCAGAGTCAGAAGAACCTGTTTCAGTGTCTGGCTTTTTATGTGGATCTCACTACTGGTGGAGAATCCAAAGGCAAAAGACAAAAAAAGGTATAGCTCAAGTAAGTCATGGCAATCCTAAGCTTCTCAGATTTTTGGCTATTGTTTCAAGCCTTCCCTTCTTTATTATATTTAAGAAAATACTTTATTTCCTGGTTAAAATCTACAGGAAATGATTTTATTATTGAAAAGACTGAATTCATGACAACTGTCTGTGGGGTAAATTATTCATTACTTAACCAGAAATAGCCAGATGTGGCTGGAGAATGGGTCAGATTTACTCAAAGAGTTGTTCAAATCTGAGTTGAAGGAGCTGTTTGTGTGTGTGATTCCAGGCAAGATTGGTTGGCCTGATCTGGCAAAGATTTAAGCACATGTTTAATTTCACAGTTGTCAACAGTCCTACTGAAAACCAAAGCAGGATCAGGCCTCTGTTATTCTGAGCCACTGTTTGTGCCCACACAGGCAGAAGTAGTTCTAGTTTCACAACCAAAACAACAGCTTCCAATTTAATATATTTTACTTAGTTTTGGGATGTGTTTAAATTTCTAAGACTGTTTATTGTTCCCACTCCTCTATTTTTCTATTTGCAGTCATTCACGCTAAAGTAAAAAACGTAGAAAGAGGGAACTGCAATGAGGTAACGACTGTGGTTGAAGTCAAAGACATACTCAAGTCTTCAACGCCAATTCCTCTGTCCCAGGTGCCTCTTCTTACAAATTCCTCCTGCCAGTGCCCGCCTCTTCAACCAAAGCAGGATGTTCTCATCATGTGCTATGAGTGGCGCTCGAGGTGAGCCCTGACAATGTGGTGCAGAAAAGTGTTAGAGCTGGCTGTGATAGATGGGAAGGAGGACCAGCAAAGCTCTCTTCCTCATCATAGGCTTGTTTTTCTGATAGTTTTTCTTAGGATAACTCGTACATACACGTACACGTTTCAATTACCTTCACAACTGACTTTCTCCATCAGCCTCAGCTCTGCACCTTGATGTGGTATGTACAAAACTTGGCTCACACAAAGAGCATGAAATCTGGTGGCATTAGGTGCTGACAGTATATTGGTAAGGCGCTGTGCAGCAGTTCAGGCACCTCCAGCTTGGGAGTGGTTTTTTTTAGGACCACTTTCCATACGGATGAGTGCTTTGTGTGCAATAAGCCCAATGGTGGCTGTAGATGATGGTCTGTGTTGGCAGGACCATGTGGAAGGCATCGTTCTGTCTCACCAAGGGAGTGGGCAGGACATGATACACATCTTCTGTCAGCAGAGCTGCTGGAGTCAGAGCCAGGCCTTCTCCACTGGCTTATCCATACTTTGGACCAGTGCCATCAGCGAGATGTTTCTGATCCCACAGCCATACCGGGACCAGCCAAAGCTGCAGCCGTTGGAGCTCCAGCTCCTGGATGGCAGATGAAAAGTAAATACTCTCAGAGCAGCTTGCCAGTCCTGCTGTATGATTAAAAGAAAAAAACAAAACTAAGCTAACTTTACCCGACCGTTCATCTGGCAGTCAGCCTAGCCCCAGGCGTGGAAGGAAATTCAGCATGCTGGTCTGGAGGGGAAGGAGTCATGAATCACAGCTCCCTTTTCTCCCTAGTTCCTTGAGGCAGAAGGGAACATCCCATCCCCATCAGCACCCCAAGTGCACCAGTAGATGCCAGCAGGACAGGTTGTGGTGTTTTAGGTACTGTGTAGGCCTGTGTGTTGTGGGTTGGAGGCAAGGCTGTCTGTAAAATGTGCAGGCTGGTTTTGCTTATGATGATGTTGCTGCTAATTGGTCACACACACTTGTAAGGACCACAGAACATCTACATGTGGGATGTGATGGGCCATATCCATATTTTTAATGAGTTTTTTTTTGATATTTTGAAAGCATTTTGTAGGTGTTTCTGAAATTTACCGTCTGATATCTTATTGCTTTAATTTTTTTTTTTTTGGTGAGCTAGCAAGCACAGCATTTTAATACTGCCCAGCCCTTTGCTCCTCCAGGTCTGGAAGTATTTCACAAATATTAATGTAGAGCACTCTATTCATGTTAGTCATTTTAGGGATACATGCTCTGACTCATGTAGAAGGACCATGACCAAAATTGCAATGGAGGAGCTCTGGGCTGCAGAGCTTTGTTGGAGAGGATCCTCTGGAGGCTGCTAGGAAAGGGAGATTTCATAAGTCAAAGATCACAATCTGCATCTCCATTATTATGGAAAAACACACGATTCACTAAATATCTTGTGATGGTTTTTAAAGGTCATTGAGGTTTTTAATTTCATATAGTGTACTAAAATGGATTTGAAAAAGAAACATAAACTATTATATGTGCTTCCTGTTGAACTCAGTGGCATGCAAACAGAAGGTTTTGAGTTACAGCAGTTTTTTAAAATGACAGAGGCAAAATGGGTGGAAGCTGTACCTCCTCTGCAGTCAATGGCAAAATACCTATTGCCTGTTGTTAGGTTTAGAGCCTCACTGGATGATTTGACCTGAACCAAAGCTGTGCCAGATGTACCCCATGCTGTGGTTTCATTCACGGCAATGTGGCCTTGGCATCAGTCCTGTACATTAGTTCTCTAATCTCTCCTTGGAAAGAAAAGGAAATGTACAACATATTGGTCCTGATTCTCCAGGGTTTGTGCTCACGTTAGGCCGTTTCTGTTTGGTCAAACTGGATGCACAGTGGCTAATGACTACAAGAGGCAGCATTTTGTGCTGTGTTTGAGCTGCTAAGAGCAGCAATGCTGCTCATAGAAACTGGAGATCAGGCCCAGCTACACTGTTTAACCTTCACCAACCAGAACAGTACTGTGTGGTGTTGTGTGCATTTATAATGATATTTTGATGTTTCCAGCCAACACTGGTGTCTAAGTAAAAGCCCCCAGACTTTTAGTGACATTTATATTAGGGCTTATTAAGGCCTGGTATCTCAACCAACCAAAGCAAAAAAACCCCAAAAAGTTGTCTCTAGATTGGGACATAGAAGGTGTGACATCAGACTGCTTTAGAATAAACTGTTTTAGGAGCTGTTTAAGGCATATACATTTAATAGTCACGTTTTTGTTTTGTTCATTTCATAACACCTAGACTCAATGTTTTCATGCAGGAGCTAGCCAGATTTCATTGGTAGGCAAGTATCACTAACCATACATCTTCCAAATTCACCTTAAAGCGCTCATTAACGAGTTAGATGTAGGAAACACATAATGCCACCCTCATGTATTTATAGGTAGAAATGGATACCGTTGTAAGTGATCAGATAATTGTATTACTATTTTTCAGCTGAGCTGTATTAACTGGTGCCTGTGAAACAGCTGTTGTTTTTTTATTTATTCAGAAGTAAAATACATTAGTTTGATCTACTCTTCACACAAACACACAGAGAAACATATGGCACACTGTCATCCCATACGTAAAAACTGTCAGTACTCGTACCTGTGGGTGCATTTCAACCCCAGTCTGTGTTAAATCACCTGGAATGTCATCTCAGGAATTAAAATCAGAAATATCTATAACTTGGGTGTATTTCTTAATTTTCAGGTTGATGCTTCTTGATGGATGTCTAGTTGAAAAATGGAAGGACCAACTAAACAGAAGATTTAAGGTAAATGCAACCAAAGAAAAGAATGCTGATGTTCTTGATAAGAAGTTAAACACCTTTGTTTTACTTCAGTATTGATTAACTTTGATGACTTTCAGATATCTGTAATTCCTCTGGGTATAATTATTTTCACTTGAACATTTTCAGATCTCATAGTTACGCAAATATAAATGAAAATTTGAATATTTTAATCTTGTGTTTTAGGGTCTCTAAAATTTTATTTCTGTTTTATTTTACCTGGTGGCATGATCTTTGTGTGAACTCTGGTTTCTTACAATAATGTCTCTAGGAATTTCTTTCATATCACTGCTACCGCAAGTAGCGATGATATGAAAATGAAGGTGATATGCCGATAAGTATATAGCCCACATTAGATAAGAAAGGAAGTTAAAATCCTTTGCACTGGATTAATGGTTTTTGCTGCATTAAAGATTGTAGGCTGGAAATGCACACTTCTCACCCTACTAAGACCCACTCAAAGGATTGGGCATTGTCTCTCTGAATTCAGGAAACACTGGAAGGAAAAGTCTATAGTATAGAGACATGGGTGGCAGGCACAGCAGATGCCCCTGCTTTTTGGGGCTTCAGGATAGCACTTGATATCACTCTCTACTTGTAAACTCCTCTTTTTAATGGAAAGAAAGGATGGATTGAGAGAAGGTCTGGTTCTTCCTCCCACTCTTAGAGGTGGAAGAAAGTTATTTTTGGAATTCAGAAAAGTTTTCAGAGCATTAAGGACATACATATATGTTTAAGCACGTACCTGTATGTTTGTCTTAGTTATGAGTTGATTGGCAATTGATAGAGAGGAGGAAAAGAGATGTAAGAATCCATAAGCACGAGCTTTTGGATTACAGACCAGCTTATTTCAGGAAATTGCCTTCAATGCTTCTCTTATACCCTTTTCACTTACTCATGTGAAACCTATGTGTGGAAAAGAAAACATGCTTTAAATCTTTAAAAAATAAATACATGGCAATTGCAGAGGATGCCACGTAGGATTTAGAAGAATATTGACATATGAGTTGGACTCCTGAAATCCTTTAGCTGTCAGCTTAATGGCCTGTTACTGGCACACAGTTTGTTTTAGTCACCTCCTCACACTGTTTTGTCATTTCTAATTGTGTCTTGAAACGTGTTTGGGCATTAGTTTCCAGTTTGTCAAATAGATGCATGACTGCCAAACAAAATACCCTTCAAAGCACGTGTCATTTCCTCTCATATTAATAGTTTCATAAACTAAATCTCATTTAAACATGTTTCAGTGGGACACAACTGAATGTCTGCTGATAGTTTTGGTTTTATAAAGATGCATAAAATGACTCTGACTACACAAAGCCAGTGTGGAGCTAGGTATCACAGTGGCTTCGTTTCAATGCCCATCATTCATCTCTGAAGACTTGCATCCAAATTTTGTCATGAGTTACCACTTAAAATGGATGTTTTGAGCCTTCTGTCAACCACAGAAGACAGTTGTTAACATAACCACAACATGGCTGGTCTTTTCTCTAGCCAGGACAAGAATCTGAGTTGCAACAGGGTCAGTGCAGACATACCAAATAGGGAAGCTGGAGAGCACTTCGCTTGCTCTGATTACTGGGTAAATCCCCTGCCTTTAGGAGTTCCAGAAGAGAAAGAGAATAGAGGGGAGAGATGAGACCCTTTCCAGGTTCTACTGCCTACCTTGTTTTCTTTAAAATAGGTATTTCTGTTCCTAGAGGTGAAAGTCTGCAGTCTCTGTTGCTGTTTTATGGATCCCTCCATGTTTTGGAGACCTAACCACTTAAACTCACTGTAAAAACCTGTTTTTTAACTAGGGCACTATTGGATTTGAAAATCTGACAGCTATTATCTTTGGTGGGCTTGTTGATCTAATTGCTTTTCAAAATTTCTCAGGGATGCTGCTGAATAAAGCTTCAGGTGCATTATTGAAACCATGCCGTTGCAACTCTCAAATCAACTGTGTTTTCTGTGGTCATCTCTGTTGTCTGTCCATGACATAAGCTGGTTCATGCTCAGTCCTTTCCACCCCAGGGAAAAGCAGAAAGTAAATACCAGCTCCCCTTGTAGCTGTGTGCTGAAATATATGTTGTGAAAGGATAGTTTGATTCCTGCAGACTTTTCTGAGGAAAAGTCAAGTAGCACGTTCAGCAAGACGGTGGAGAAGGGCCTTGCAAAGGAGCTCCAGTGTGCTGATTCTGGCTTTTTGATGGCATGATGCCATCTCCCCTCTGTTTCTGAAAAGGCAGTCATGTGCAGGATGCACACGAGATGGGCAATTGTCATTTCTGTCCACTGGTGCTCTGGAAATTCCCTCTACCCAAGAACACATGGCAGGTTCTCCCTGCAAATAGCCATAACATGCTGACATCAATGGCCTTGCAGTATAGAGCACGGAACTGTTAAAGGCAGCACTAGCATCTGTGGTTCAGGATAGCTTTGATTAAGATGTAATTATTTATGATTATGTCCTTCCCTAACTCGTCCTCTTTGTCTTCTGCATTTCTACAGAGGTGGGAACAGAGACTGCAAGAACAAAAGCGGCGAACTGCCCGCAGTAAGAACCAGAATTCAGGTCGCAGTGGTCAGAGTGGAGCCCTGAAACCGCAAGCCAAGAACACCAGCCCGCTGATCAGTGGCCCCAAAAAGGCCATTAAAATAAGAAATGGCCAGAAAGAAATTAACCCTAAAAAAGTATGAGTGTGAAATTCCCAAAAGGAAGGACTTTCCCTGCACGACAAGGGTCACAATCTGGCTTGGTCAGCATGTTTTATTAATCTGGAGATCATCGACTTAAAAAAAATCATGTCAGTTTCTACATAGACCTTTTTGCTGCACTTTACTGTTAAAAGGTTTGCTTGTCCTTTCAAGTCACCGCAAGCCATAGAGCATAGGTTTGCACTAATATGAGGTAGGCATGTTCCAGCTGTCTGAGCTTTATCTTGGGGCTCTGATTTCCCATCTAGATAGAACTAGCCTTGCCTGCCAGAGGTTTTGACTCCTTGTACCAGTTGCCTGGTCTGCTTCCCTCCCAGATGCTGGAGAGCTGCATGGAGTTTCTCCTCAGCTGGTGTGGTAGTCTGTGAGTTAGTCTGTGAGTTAGTCTGTGAGTTAGTCTGTGAGTTAGTCTTTGAATTAGCTGAGAGCTCACCAGACATGGCAGCTGAGGAGCAGCAGAAGGAGGGTAACCTCTGGCAGACATGTCAGGCAGCAATGACTGCAGCTGCTGGAGCTGATCCTATCTGCTATTTGGAATCACAGCCCTTGTTCAGAGTGTTCAAAAGCATAGGTTACCATTAAGCATCTGGGTATGCATTATGTGATTATTTTTACGTGTGTGCCGAAAATATGCTTACAGTGATAGTATTTGATCTTGTGGGTTTGTGTAGTAAAAACACATTCAAAGCAGACATTTAATTTTTTAATTGTACTTCAGGCTGGCTTCTGTTGTTCTGATTTCAAATATATTTAAGCATCTAATTGAAAAATCAGTAATTTTCAAAAGGACAGATTAAACTGAACAGATGTGTAGAATCCTTGAAAGTAACACATTTGCTGTAATATAGCTTTGTTATGAAAACTGGAATAGAAGCTTTATTCTAAAGATAACTGACAGCTACTGTACAGTATTAAGGAGAAGATAGGGCTTCAAATGGCTCAGTAATCATTTGGATAACTTTTTATCATTTGACACCATATTTCTAACCTTTATCTGAGACCAAATAAATAAATAAATAAATAAACAAAAAAGCCTTGTCCCTATTAATGTTCTTCTCAAAGCAACTGGGTGTCTGCAGTTTTTCTTATCAGAAAGTAACATTTACCCTGAAAAGGGTGACAGGAAAGCAGATGCTTTTATTTATGTGGGAAGTTTACTGACATAAAATTTTCTGTGTGAGGTATTAAAACAGCAAAGGTGAGATAAATCTAATCGATATCACTCCAAGATGGCATTTATGCTATTCCTTCCAAGGTGCACTTGGATGAGGCAGCAAAGATAACACATTCTGATTTCAATTTCATGTAACACACGAGAAGATGACCAACATTAAGATCAGAAGAGCTCATGATAGATGCCTGAAAGACCTTTCAGATTTCCTGCAGGAAGAGTAAGGACTAGACTGGTCAATTCTGGTAAAATGAGGATTTTTATAATAGAGAAGTTCTACGTCAGAAAAAACAAAAAAAAGGAGTTCTGTGTAGATTAACGTAAGGAGTTACAATTGGTCATGTCAGTATGTTGATCTTTGCCATGACAAGAATTCCAGTGAAATTTGCCTGAGTGAAATTCAAGGCAGAATATGCTGGAATGATTTTGGTAGCAGCAGTTATCTACCTGGTAATGTGCTAACGCAAATTGGAGACATGGATGCCAAGTTACAATGCTTAAAACAAACAGAGGCGTTACAAGAAAATGGAATAATAGCATATAGAATAGTTCAGGGAAAAAAACCAACCAACCTAAATGGTCATTGTTGAGCTTTGAGCAGTTGGTTTAAATATACAAAGATCAGCATTTGCGTATAGCCCTACTGGCAATCCTGGGCAGGTGCAGTACTTTGTTGACATGGAACACCTGCAGAATTAGATCTAAAATTCATTCCAGGTGCCAGGAATTCTGAGTATATATAGCATCTATTGATTTTAGTAGGAATTATGTGTGTTTGACGTGTCTAAAAAAACAGACTACAAACTTAGGTGCTTAAATACAGCCTATAGGTGGAACCTTAATCATGTTCAGTGAAATGGAAAAACTGAAATGGAAATCAAAGGAGACAGAATTTCACTTGCAGGTGACTAATTTAGGTGAGTTTGAAAATGCTGACTTAAGTAAGGATGATCTAAAAGATCAGTGTGATTGGAAAACTTCTAAAATAGTTTTACATACTGTATAGCAGGAGTTCTTAAGCTTTGATTACCCGCTGGTCCCAATTTAAAGTACCCCAATAAATACATATGTGGTTAGCCATTAAAGAAAGAACGACAGTCATATCAATGTGATGTTGAAATAACAAATACTGAAGTCATGATACATCACTTAAAGAAGTTTTATTGTGAACAGAGTGAAGTGTGGGGTTTGTTAAATAAAGCGTTCGTAACAGCTACCTAGACTCCACAGCAACATCACATATTATTTTACAACTGTTAAAATCAAACTTTTTTCTTTTTGTCAGAGGAAAAAGGTACAATTTATTTTCTCTAGAGAATTGTCACCATTCCTTCTTCAAGTTGCTGTTGTTAGACTGACCATTCCAGTATGCTGGAATAAACATTGATGCACCGAGCTAGGTGTTTCCAAACTCCTTGACATTTTTGTGTATGCTTTTTCCTGACTAACTTTCAATCTGATATGGTAAAAATATGGAAGAAGGAAAGGCAATACAACAAAAAGCAGGGAATAGCATAATACAAAGAACAGACATGCAAGGGATAAATTAATAAGGTAGTGTGTTTTTCCAAACCCATTTTTCCCTATATTTTAAGAAGCCATGGGCCAACCCAATTCAGCACTAATGTAAGTCATTCCATTTTGAAAATCCCCTACAAATATTAACTTCCTGTGACATCAAATACCAGCTGAATCCAGACCCAGAACATCCGCACCCTCCAGCCAGCTTCCCTTCCCTTCCCTTCCCTTCCCTTCCCTTCCCTTCCCTTCCCNAGGAGTGAGAGGAGGGGCTGTACCTGGGATCATGGACTGAGAGAACAGGGACTGCACCCTCTCCCCGTGCCTCAGGCTCGCTGGGTGGCCACAGACCCCTTCCCTTCCCTTCCCTTCCCTTCCCTTCCCGTGAAATAGGTGTTGGAGCAGTGAGGGCTGTTTGAGCAGGCAAATTCCTTCCCGTAGGGTCCACTCACCACCTCTGCTCCCTGGCATGTGGCAAAAGGGCAGACTCAGCTCTTCTGCACATCCATGGCCAGATGTAGCCATTGCTGTGCTTGTGCACTCCAGCACTGGATTTATCAAACCTCGATTCAGCAGAGGGGACAAATAGTTTGCTCATAGATGAATGTAATTACTGTAACTACTTAAAGATCAAAAATTAACGGGTCAAATCCTTGAAGTGTCAAATGTTTTTTCCCCAGTGTTGCATCTGCCTTCTTACTGAAGGGCTTGGAATTTTTTCATATAAAATAAAAATTGCCTGGAACACCAAACATATGCTTCCAGTGGGTTTCTCACTACCTCCCACACACATGTGCCCAGTTTAGTTAGAAGTGCCATTCAGTATTTTCACTGAATGTTCTAACCTCAGTTCCAAAAGAATGAAACCTGAAAAAATATTTACTCTATTTGTGAATGATTGGCACCATTTTAGAAGCTCACTGTGAATGCAAATCATAACTTCTTTATGAAACACATTTTTAAAAAACCCATAAACCCCCCTCCAACAGGACCTGAATGACCTGGTCACTTCATTTCAGTGTTGCAACTTTCGTCCAGTCAGTGCATATGACTGAGAAATACTTCCTAAGCAAATAAAAAGATTTTCCTGTCCAAAATACTCAAACAGCTTTTAAATTCTTTTATCCAGAATTGTAACCTAGGTTCCAAATGAATGAAACCTGAAAAAATATTTACTCCAGTTATGCACAACTGACACATGCTTTTTGGTTGCACTTAGCAGTTGAATGTAAATGCACATCTGAAAACATTTCCTCAATCAGATCTTCCTGGTAAACTACATCAGCTACAATTAACTTCGTAAATAAATATAATCCATCAATATGGGTCAATAAACATTCAAAATTATGTTTCCATTTACAAATACCCACCCCCTGCCCCCAAATAACTTGCCACTCATTAATTTCTATAGAAGTGCATTGCTTCTGATTAGAGCTAGCCAAGGGCTTTCTGTAAAAATTGTACTCAATTTCAACTGCTGACACCATATGTCATGTAACATCTCTGAAATTAAACAACAACCTTGTTGGCATGTAAAACAGGGTTTCAAACTTGTTTGCTGGATATGCAGTAAATTTGAGGGCTTCCAGGTAATCTATTAATATTAGATTGATTCCTGTTGCTGCCAAAAGGCTTGTGGATAAACCACTATGGAAATGAGCATCAGGGAAGGGAGGGCACACTCTTTTTCTCTAGATGAGGATACTAAGATGAAGCCCCAAAATGACCTTAAATATGTCAGGCAGTCTATACCCAGACAGAAGATTAATGGGTGAATCAGAGTGACCAAGAGATGCCCCAAAGAGAGCAACACCCTAAGTATTTTGATTCCTTGTGGTTACAGTGTGATGAAAACTTTGCAGTTTGTAGATACTCAGAGAACATCAGTATGTATTCTCTGAGCAAGGTAACCAGAAAGCTGATCATTTGCTCACAAAGAACTGTGGATAACCTGAACAGATACTTGCAAGGTCTGACTTGCCCATATAGCTCATTCAGCAGTCAGAGCAAAGGAAAAACAGTGCAGTGGTACAGAGCCACAAGCTGATTGACTCCATCTTCTTGGCAGGGAAAAAAAGCTTTTTGTCCACTTGTCTTATTTTTTTTTTGAAGTAATTCAGTACAGAAACTCAGTACAATCAGACAGACTTATTCTTCTAAAACAGTATTTTGAGATTTATAACCCTCTTGTTTATCATTCTAAACTGAAGTAGATCTTTAATAAAGTCTTTAGTGTCACGTTATGATTTCATTAAAGTTCCTAAACAAGGAAATATGTGGTCTGTGGTACAAATAAACATGCCCTGTGGTTCCAATTCTCTCCTGCTGGGATAAAAATCAGAAGAATAATTATGTTATCTTTTGTTAGTGTTGGAAGAATTATAATCACATCTTTGCACCACCTAATTCTATGATGAACTACAAGATATTTTCTAAATAAACAGTTGTAAAGGCCACATTCTCTTTTGAGCTGGCATTTAGATATGAGATAAATGGACAGGGTCAGATTTTCTGTAAATTTTATATGCAGCAGAGTTGTATAAATTTAATTGCAGGAAGATTTTAATCTGTGAGACTCCATGGAGTTTATGTTGGAACAGACTCCTCCTGACTCTATAAATCAAATGATTTCTGCTCCCACCACAGATGTTCAAATTCTTAAAAATTGCATCTATATCTACGTCACAGTAACATAATTTTCAAAGAAGAGTGGATGGCAGTATAAATAATGTGTGAAATACCTACAGGGTGAGTTAAACTTTTAAAGAGACAGAGCAATCGCTTAAAATACTGACAGTATTTCGATTGCCATTCTTTTGAATGCATATTTTGATAATTCTACAAAAGCCTGTTTCTCAAAAATATAAAAGCTTTGCAAATCTGAATCTCTTCATCATCTGACTGAAACAGTTATGTTTGATGTTTTAAGATGTATCTGTTAAGTTTCTCCTTTCCAAAGCTGCTACTAGACTTTAAGATCAAGAATGTATTTAGGAGAAGAAAATGAGAATTAATAAATGAAATGCTCCCACATTTCAGTTTGGGTTTGGACACTTAGGCAACATGAAGAAAAAACTGTCGTAGATCTATGCATAATATTTCATTGTAATCTACTGGATTGCTTTAACCAAGCACAAAGCAGGGATTGTAATTGACACACATGAATATGGGACCTCAAAGAGACAAAATCCTTCAACATCCAATAGTTAAACCAAACTAATAAAAATGTTACATTGTTTAAGAATGATGTGATGCAGTATGAAGGATAATGGTTAAGCAAGAGCAATAACTCAGTATACAAAATTTCACCACACTTAAATAGGCAGAGGCAGAGCTACAGTACCCTCACAGCAAACTGAAATTTCTCAGACCAGAGCAATAAGTGATTCACAGCATTCATAACCCATGTATGGTACTTATCAAGCTATTTGATCGTGAACTTCCACCAGACATGTTATGGACTCTTAATAAGACGTAAATGCATTTTGCTGTTTTCAACATTTCTGCTCCTGTCAAAAAATAAACCCACCTAAACTTTCAACATTGTATTTCTCCCACTGGTTGAGAAGCCATTAACTCCAGCAAAGATCTGAGGAAATGAGCTGAATTGATGTATGTGAAATTGCTCTACTCAAGCAATCTTCTCTTTTCTGAGGTTGCTTCTTGGTTTAAAGTACAGCGTGCCAGGACCCAAAAGACCCAGAGTGCTTAAATAATGCCAGGAGGAACAGCTTTAATGAGTTTTTGAAGTAAAAAAGTAGCCAAAGAGCATACAGCAGTCCTGAAGTATGTTTCTCAGAACTCACCTCACTGAGGCGACATATAAATTCTGCACTAATTACAGCCTCCTACAAGCTAGCGAACCTCAAGCTGAGTTTGTGGCAGTAAAGCAGCTGTAGGGGAAAATGGGCCACCAGGAGAATGCTCAGTCCAACTTCTGCTGGAGGAATGTCTATAATAACAAATGCCCCATCACAACAGAAATATTTGTCAGGAAGCTCCTTATAACAGCTAGTTGTATTAAATACAATAGGAACAATAAAGAAAGTATGGGAAGGACTTCATTCTTTCTGGACTTCACACTTAAAATCAACAACAAAAGTAAATTGCTTTAAGTGAATGCCGTTCTTTAGAACCTCAGCCTTCAACAGACTCAGACAGCAAAAGTGAGAATACATCAGCTACAGAATAATATTTGTGTTCTTCATGAAGGCCAGCTAAGTTAGACTGGACAGGATATGAACTCGCTAGTTTGGCAAGGAAGTACATGTCAAGAATAGCTATTATGTAAGAGCTGGCTTTGTATTTTAGTTCCTCCTGCATCTTTGAATTAAGTAAATGGACTGGAAAGGATCTTTTAGTTTATTATCCTACCTGTGACAGTAATCATTAGAAGATATTTAGGAAAAGGATAAATAAACAATGCCAGTATGTTTCAGGGCCCTGAGGGAACCAACAGGCCTTCATAGCCCAGTGCAGTCTCACCAGGGATGCACACATATACAATTGGCCAGTGGGCCCAGGAGTTCCATTTGGCTCACACTTGGAACTGCAGGACTCAATCCACATCACAGTGGATGTGCCATTAAGAGTGTTTTAATCACCTTCTTTGACCCTTGTCCTTCCTTGTTCTTTTTAAGGTAGCTATACACAAAATGCTTTAGGATTCTGGAACTATTGGAAAGGCATAAATCTGTTAAAATGATAAAGCAAAAGCATCTACTAAGCAGACATATAGAAACCATTACTAATCTCAAACTTCTAGCAGGTGTTACTTGTTACATCGATATGTTTTGCAATATGGAAGAGATGATAACAAAAACTGCTCAACTAAAATTGGATGAAGTATGAAGGCAAATAAGTGTGTTTATGTAGTCTTAAATAGACTGGTTGGGTAGACAAATACATCTAGTTACATGAATATAAACTTTCGGCGATCGTATCTTAATTGGTTAGTCTGCATCAAGCTCTCCAAATATGAACTTAATGCTTTTCATTGCATGTTCTACATTAGATGAGCCATGAACAGCATTAGACAAAATATCATGTGCAAACTGAGCCCGAATTGATTCAGGAGAGGTCTTCTTTGCCTCTTCTGGATTGGTTGGACCCATTAGTTGCCTCCACTCTTCCACAGCATTTTCCTTTGATAAGACCATTATCACTGATGGACCCCTGTAAAATCAATACAAGGAAGCTCTTAGACTATTCTGAGATTTCTGAGATGCAGACTTAGCTTTAATGTCAGAGGTGCCATGAAGGTTTATAATAAGCATTGAACTATCTTAATTTTATTAAGTTGCTTAAATATTAAAATTTGTTTCTGAGTGTTTTAAGGAAATATTCCATATTTGAAAGCCAAAGAGATTATGATGATCAAATATTTGGATTTGGACTTCTTGTCCTAAAAATATTCTCACCCAATAATTTCTGAAGCAAGACAACACATACTGTTTTTATCAGCTATTCTAATAATATTATGAGGAAGATATTTGTCCTATATGAGGACAAAAAGGATTAATCTGGAAAGCAGTTCCTTTTTAGAGAAAATAAAATCCAAAATAATACTACCCATAAATTTGAAAAGAACTGTAAATCTCCCTTTTAAAGGAAGAGTACTCTGTGTTGGAAGCCACTAAATTTGGTAGAAAGAGTGACAGGTTGTAAAATCCTTGCACCACTGATGGTGTAACATGTTTTGTTGGCCCTGTAGATGCAAAGTGTGATGTCTACTTACATACCTCAGTACTGTACACCAAGACACTTACTCAGTCATACAGTTCACCAGCTGTTCAAAAAAGGGTTTTCCTTTGTGATCCTTGTAAAACTGTGCAGCCATTTCACGAGTTAAAGCTTGTTCTTTTACCTTTGAGATGCTAAATCCAGCCTCTTTAACTTTTTTAATAATTTCATCTAGGAGAATAATAAACAAACTCATTTTTGATTGAAATGGTTTAGATGCAAAATATACAAACCGCAAACACCCAAACTTTAAAAGTTTCAGAAAATACTAGATGCCTTTTAAAAAACAAGTCACCAACACCTATTGGAATTCTTCTTGCAAATATCAAACACCCATGGACAACATAAGAAACACTTCAACAGTCCTATAAAATAGGCAGAAATCATTGTCAGTGCATTATCCATATCGATGCAGGTATCAAACCCAGCCTGTAATAAACTATACCAATAGCATTCATTGTTGTTTTTCACACTGAACAGAATGTGGACTGTAGTTGTAATGCTGTATCAAACATCAGCTGGCCGGCCAAAATCAGTCTGGATTGTTATAAGAGGGGAAGAAAGACTCACGAAACCCAATGATGAATTAGAATTAGAAAGACTACTGAAATTTGTTAGAACAGAATAGGATAATGCTAAGTAGGGGGTCTAGATAGAGGATTTCTAAAAAGTGTCAGCAAACATCCTTAGGGCAAGATTCCAAATTGTACATAGTGCTCTTTTTACTTTGACTTTTTCTTCCTTATTCCCTTAGTCTAACAGTAAGATAAACTAAGGATGGGAATGCATCTAACTAAGCAAGGACCCCTTTTGAGTCAGTAGAGATACCTGTCTGAAATAAGTAATACAAATTTGGCAAGTGTCTCTCTCCTTTGACTAATAAGGATGATGGGCAGGTATTCTGCAGAAGTGCCTGGCTTTTAAAAAATTTAACTTAGCTAAGAGCTCTCTTTCTTCCATTCACCACTATTCTAGTGAAGAAAAACATATAGGCAGCTTTAGCAAAGAAAATGTCACATTTGAGATCTCAAGCTGAATTATGCAAGCCCTGCAAAAGCATTTCTCTGCACAGAAAACATATTTCAGAGAATCAAAATAACGCATTTGATGTGATTTACTGCAGTGTGCATTGCTAACCTTTTGTAGAAATGCTTACATCACTAGATATAGCCCATACTTTCTAAATGCCTTACCTTTATGATTCTTAGCAGCGTCAGGTTTGATTAATGCAAGAGTTTGTTCCTCAGGGAAGAAGAACTGTAGTTCCTTCTGAGCTTCAGTGGGTGTAGAACTGCCATGCAGCTGATTGATAGGTATGTTTTCAATCACATACTGTGCACGCAAACTAGGAGTCATTAAAAGAGTGAAGTTACTTAAAAGCATAGCCATTTTGAGATGTGAATCACAATTAGCCTTAACCCAGTGAATATAAATTAGTGGCAATCTGAAATATGGACACCCTCCCTCCCAACCTTCATCTTGTTATATTTCCAGGAAATACCACTTCTTTCTTAATGAAACAGCACTTCTGTCAGCAGCAGGTAAGATGATATCATGGCAGTTTCCTAGAGCAATGTGATAAGCAGGTAGAACTGAGGTGTCCATTTATAAAATGTGTAGGAGAAACTTAGTCACAAATAAAATGTTATACTGATGCAAAGTTTTCTATAAGCTACAAGAAAAATCTTAGTGGTATTTCAAGAACAGTAATGGTGGTATTTCAATACCCCCCTCCCCCCCACTATATCAAATAGATATTACTGACACTTCTTCTCTGACTCAAGAATTCCCCTTTCACTACATCACACTTTTTTAAACTCAGCTTTTAATTCTGTTTAGAAGCCATTACATCTCAAAAAAATTTTACGGTTTCTATGTGTAACACACTACTGTGTAATGCACAATTTCCAAGAAAAGCTTAAAAAACTGCAGAATTGCATATCTGTTTCCAGATGATGGCACTATAGTTACACTAGTTGGAATGTGGAATGAGATGAGGAATGTGAAAGTAAGTTGGAAGCTGTTAATGATGGTTTACTTCTGTGATTATTACCTCTCTGGATTTTCCTTAGCCTCTTCAAGAGTCTTTGGGCCTAGTAAATTTCTCCAGTGGGATACAGCATTTTCTCCTGTTAGAGCCAATAGAAGAGTTGGACCACTGTACAATGGGAAAAGTAGCATTAAAAAAAAAAAAAAAACTACTGGTACTTTTTAAAAGTAATTTGATTATATATAGTCCAGACTAGCAAAATGAGCCCCAGTACTGGAGGACCTTAAAACTGATCTAATTGTTTAAACAGGTACAGTCTGATAAAACCTTATGGGGATTAAATATGAATTTAAATTGCAAAGTTACTGAGTTTTGTCACAATGGCAAGACAGAAATACTGATCATGCCCTAACCATGTCCCAACTTTGTATGAAGGGAGTATCCAAACATGCTTTATTTCACTTCCCCAAGGTATCCAGCACACAGCCTGGTTGAAGATTTCAGAATTCTCCTACAGACAACCTAAATGCAGCCTTTCAGAGCAGACCTAAACTGTTTTCACTCAAATCAGTGAACTTGGCCGCTGAGACATCATACATACAGAGATACAGAGTAGCTAGTAACTTTTAAAAGTTTGACTTATTTATTTGTTGTACTTGGGAATTTTTCCATTATCTGCAGTTATCTGATCCTGTTTTGTCTTTTACTAAACTTTTATATACGTGTGCGTCTTGTAGCCATGTATTATCCAGGAATAGGATTAGCCATGAATTATCCATTTGCATAGGACTGTAGTCCAAAATGTGTCCAAAGTTCTTAATAAGAACAATTGCTGGATCTGTACCCAGTTACCACCCCGGGATGGAGGTGGTCACTGGCCACTGATTGGCATTTTAATGGCAGAGAACAGTACCGAAAGTATTCAACAGGAAGTGTTCAACATCAGTTTCTGAGCAACCTGTTCAGGTGGAAGGTGTCCCTGCCCATGGCAGGGGGTTGGAACCACATGGCCTTAGTGATCCCTTCCAACCCAAACCATTCTGTGAGTCTATGATTCAGTAATTACTGTGAAAATTCAGTCTTATCTGATTCTATATAATTCTATAGATTCACATTCTCCTTTTTCATTCAACGTACCTGGTCATTTGCTCTAGAAGGACTGGGAAGTAGTCTTGATCTACATGCTCTTTGTAAAATGCACATGCTTGTTCCTCAGATAGAATTATTTCTTTCTGCATTGCTATTTTGAAACCATCATCCTTTATCCTTTGCAGGATAGACTCTGTTAAATATATTGAAATAATGCTAAATTGCCATCCATTCATTCATTTGCACACTTGTAGAGAAATGACATGGACTTTTCAATGATAATGTTAAATTTTTACAGGTGAATTTATTTCCTAACTGAAGAACAGAAAACTAATTTAAAGCAACTGCTAGAAGGCATCACTGGTTGCCTGGACACTCAGAAAGCTGATCCTTATCTTCTTAAGGCTTTTTCTTGCTTCAGAAAGCTCAGTAGGAATTCCTGACTGAGAAATACGATACGTGTTACTACCAACAAAAGAAGGTCTAAGGAATTTGAATAGGTGAAATGTTTATTTAACTAAGTCTTACAAGACCACATGGGTAAGCAAGCAGTATTTGGCACAAGTCAAAATTACCTACAAAATTTATGTGTGATTACCTACACATGAACTGCAGAACTGCAGCTCTAAGCAACATGCTAGACAACCATAAGGAAAATAAATTCCCGAGGAAAGATCAAAATTGTAGTCTTTCAGTTCTCTGCGTGTAAGTTTGTTCAAGTATAGAGATTCTCAAGTTAGAAATAAAAATACCACCTGAAATCTAGGAAGAAATGCAAATATATGACTGAGAAGAAAAGTAAACTCGTTTGGACGAAGGTTCATGTAAGGGCGTAGATTTTTTTACCTAATCTGTAAAAATGCTGTCTGTTTAGACCTGCCCTTGAGCAGCACTGCCTTATGCAGCATAGAACATCTTGGATTGGATATTTTTCCTCTTGCCATTGATCTATCTTGGGCCTGCTATTCAAGAATATCAGCTACTGTATTATGGTGGGAGATCTAGTCCCCTATACTACATTGAAAATACTAGCTTCTCTGAGAGGTCTTCTAGAAACATTCCATCTACAGAATTTCTTGAAAAATTAACCAAAGGAACAAAATATTATTGATATTTGCATTCTCAATATGTGAAAAACATTAACCTCATAACTTCATTTCAGACAAAGATTACTGCTGGCCTAATGCTGGAAAGACAGTATAACCTAAAAGCATTTTATTAATTGAGTTAGAATTTATAATTCAAAATTCAAAATATGAGAGTATCTATGCACCCTTGATAGAAAATGTGGTTATTAACACTTACCTCGCCTTTCTTTTAAGAGACTAGGTCTAATTATGGCCAAAGTCCTTTCAGCTTGTTCTGCCTTATCTACATGAAAACTTGGGAAAAAGAAGGCAAGTTGTCTGCTGGCATCTTCAACACTGTCTTGCACATCACATAAATTTACCAGACTCTCAGTTTCCTTGAGTCCTGGCAACCTGATGAAACATGAAGTAATACAGTACTTAAGTTACTGCTTAGGGTTAACAGGCTGACTTTTTGAAGATGTACTTTCTTAAAATTTAGTGAAACATAAGAATAGGATGCAAAAATAAGTTTTTATTAAATTCAGATCCATTAGTAAAGTAATATTTCTGAGAAGAGAATTATTAATCTTCTCAAAAAGTTCCTGATCATGTGCTCTGAAGAAGAAATCTCAGCCAGGCCGCTTTAACAATTCCCTTCTAGCTTATCCGAAATAGTTTCTCTGTTTCATGAGATGGAATAACTACTGACAAGTGTACAGTGTGAAATGAATCAATAAAAGGCTTGTGCTTAATTCATGTACAGCATGATCATAAAAATGATAGCACTATAGAATTGACTCTAACAGAGACACTTCTCATTGTTTCTTGTCTGTTTATTTAGCTATGTAAATAAAGTCCCTTTTGGCCACTTGTAGAAAATGCAATATTCCCCAGCTGTATTAAATTAATGCAGAAAGGGATGCAGCAGGAATCGACAAAAATATCAATTATTATAACAAATTATTTTTTGGACAAAGTATTTAAGCTCATGTTGCTTTAAGTAAATGTCTAAATAGAAAACTTGATTCGATATTTGAATTTTTGTGAACACTCTATTGTCTGAGGCTGTGTATACAAATATCATCCTTAAAATTCTCTACAAACCCTTGGCATAGGAGAAAAACACACATTGCAAGATACCACAGTTAGTGAACAGCTAATCCTTACAATTTTTTTTGCATTTCGAAGCAGGGTGGGGACACAAACGCCGATACCCTACCCCTTCTCTGCTGGCTTTTACAGTGTTCCCAGGGAGAAGATCATGCCTCAGGTGTGTCCTGGTCTGCCCTGGGCCATGTCTACAGCTTCCCAACAAACACAGGTGTAAACGTGGGAAAGAGTGCAACCTTCAGTCAGCGGTGAGGGCAGTCCCTTGGTATGGGTGAACTAGAATTGCAAGGACTACATCAGCTTTGAAGTGTAGCATTGTTCCCGTTGTTCTGAGAACCCACTGAAGGTGAGTTCAAAGAGATCAATGACCTTTGCTTGTCATCTTTAACTAGGAAGCAAGGAATTTCGGAATTCCCATGAGAACTGGGATTGCGTCTCTAGTGGTGGTCCTGTGAAGGACTAGGTGATGAACTCTGCCTGCTCCCTGGACTCTGCACACATGGGCACATCTGCATCTGTAGGAACATGCCTTGGTTTCTGGTGTGCTCTGAACACTGTGACTGAATCACAGATACACATTTTTGCTGGTACTTACTTGGGTGGCTGCTGAGGCTCACCAGCTTCACTTTTTTTGTGTAGTTCTTTCCATTGAGGAATAGCACCAGCTTGTTCTTTTTTAGTGATTATCAAAACATGGCATGGTCCACTCATCATGAATTTAACAAATGCTCCAAAGTCAGGCTAAAAAACATAATTTTCCCCTCTGTGAATTGCAGGAACTCTGTCATCAGAAATGAGACAATTATGCTTGTGAAGTAAGTCATACATTCCTGTTCCAAACTGGCATTCACATAAATTTCTCAGAATCCTGTTATATTGTTTGGGAAGTTTTTTGTTCAATCATTTGAGACAAGGTTATCAAATGACTAAAAAAAGATTAATTGAGATAAAGAAAGTCATATAACTACTTTAAACAAGTATTAGATGTTCTTCCAGGTTAAAATGCAAATGACAAGAGTGAGAAAAATGATCTAGAAACTCAATGTGATCACTTTCTAGGCTGGCAGTACAGCATGTAGTGTGACATAAGAAACTGCAGTACAGTTTCATGAATAATTTTTGAAACTAAAGTCATGTAGCTGGTTATAAATACAGAACACTGAGCTATTTGCAAGACATTTGTAGGCTTTCCCGTCATTTGCTTTGCTATGTGCTTTTCACTTCTTCAGTTTCAATTTTCAATCCTATAAAAGTACATTTCCATCAGAGAAATAACTTTTGAAGCTTGTGGTATGAGTTTTTAATATTTTTTTTTTTTGTAGGTCACCTTTTTCTTGGGGATATCTATTCTCCTTTTAAATATTTGACTAAATCCTTACCAGTCAGCATCATGTCATTGCATATGATACTTTTTTCCTCTAGCAATACAAGGATGAAATATTCACATATATGCTTTCAATTCCTTGCTTTCCTCTTTCAATTATCTTCACACCTATGCATACGCTTAACCCATTTCTCAAGATGAACAAAATCAGAAGAAACAGAATGAAGTACAAAAATGTTCGGTATGATGCATAAAGGGTGTCTTTGTACTGTGGTGGCTTCAAAAGTACTCTTCCTTATGTTAGAAGAACTACGTGTAGCTGTTAATTTTGGCTGTCCTGGATCACCCAGCTTCATCATTAAAAAGAAACAATTTTTGCTTCCAGTTTAATCTGAAGCCTTGAGTCTCCATTCCCTTGTAAAAGGCAGACTCCAGGAATTTAGCAGGATTGTGGAGTATTAAATCAGGAGTAACTTTGCGCACTGAGCACAAAGGAATCTATATATTTTAACAAAATTATTTTTCATCTTAAAATTAAATGTAAAGAATGCCAAATAATTGGCCTCTCAATATGCATAGGGCTCTCTGGAACCATAGAGTTCGTAGCAGTTTTATTATTCTCTTGTCGTAACGTTGGCAGGGATCTCCTATGGTGTAATAGTGCTGTTTTCCACTCTCCACAATATTTGAAAAGTCATGGCAGTCAGGTGAAGTCCCAGATGACTGAAAAAAAGAGAAACATTGTATACATGTTTTAAAAGGGTAGAAAGGAGGACTCCAGGAACTACTGGCCTATCAGCCTCACCTCTGTGGCTGGGAAGATCATGGAACAGATCCTCCTAGAAGCTGTGATAAGGCTCATGGAGGACAAGGAGGTGATTTGGGACTGCCAGCATGTCTTCACCAAGGGCAAGTCCTGCCTGACAGATGCAGTGGCCTTCTACAATGGAGTGACTTCATCATGGACAAGGGAAGAGCTAGAGGTGTCATTTATCTGGACTTCTGTAAAGCCCTTGACACAGTACCCCACAACATCCTTCTCTCTGAAGTGGAGAGAAATGGTTTTGGTCGCTGTTCACTAGAGAAGGAATTGGTTGGACAGTTGCATCCAGAGGGTAGTGGTCAGAGGCTCAGAGTCCCAATGGACATCAGGGACAAGTGGTGTCCCCCGGGGTCCATACTGGGGACCATTAATGACATAGGTGAAGGGCTCAAGTATACCCTCAGCAAGTTTGCAGATGACACCAAGCTGACACATCCAAGGGACAGGATGCCATCCAGAGGAACCCGCACAACCTCAAGAAGTGGGCCCATGAGAATCTCATGAGCATTAACAAGATCAAGTGCAAGGTGCTGTACCTGGGTTGGGGCAACATCTGGTGTCAACACAGGCCAGGGGATGAACAGATCAAGAGCAGCCCTGGGGAGGACCTGGGGGTGCTGGTGCATGAGAGGCTGGACATGAGCCAGGNAAGAAAGATGGAGAGGGAGTATTTACAAGAGCACATAGTGATAGAACAAGGGAGAATGGCTTTACATTGAAAAACAGTAGGTTTAGATCAGATATTAGGAAGAAATTCTTTATTGCGAAGGTGGTGAGTCACTGGAATTGCTTGCCTGGGGAAGTTGGGGATGCCTCATCCCTGGAGCCCTGTTCAAGGCCAGGCTGGATGGGGCTCTGAGCAACATGTTCTAGTGGAAGGTGTCCCTGCCCTTGGAACCAGATGATCTTTCAGGGCCCTTCCAACCCAAGCCATTCTGTGATTCTGTGATTCTGTGATATATCGAAGATTGTATGCTTTGTTTGTCTTTGTTCTTCCCATGTCTATCTCTACACTTAACTAGTTTCAAATCTGGCTGCTGTTCCCATGAAGATGAGTTACTTTTACCTCTGTTTCAAAACTGCCTCTGTCTAAACTACAACCCCAGCTTTGCTAAAACCAAGTCCTTCATGGTTTCTTACAAGATCTCCCTGTTACTTCCTTTCTAAACCATAGTGCAGCTGTCTAGTGATTACTAACAGTTTTCTTTTTTCTCTCTGACTTTAGTAGGAACCACCTCATCTCTCTCTTATTCGTTTGGAATGCCATAGGAACACCTTCCCACCTACTCCTTTAGATTAGGCTAACCCTTCCACTGGTCCCGCTAATAAAATCAAACAAATTATTTGTCTCCATATAATTCCAGCCTCTGTCTATCTTACACATATAGCAGAAGGCATAAATATTTGCTAAGCAACTTCATTTTTTGACTCAGGTCCTTCTAAAGAGTTAATTTTACCTAGCACACTGCTGGAAAATGTGACCATATCTGGGTGCTAGTTTGCTAGACAACTGCCATTTAATGGTCAACAGCCTAATTTAATTCTTTTCTCGAACTTTATATCTGTCTTCAGCTATTTTTGTCCCCTGATATAGGACAAGGCACAAAAAATAGATTTCAACTGAGGTGCTTTCCCTTTCTGCCTGTGCATGTGTTTATCCCCAGAACTACCCCCTGATAAAATCTGGAAAGAAATAAAAAAAATAATAATATGTAATATCACTTATTTTCTGGCTGAAAAAACGTATGTCATATAGATACACACTGTCACATAAATGACACTGGATTTTGGTTTTGTGCCACATTTCAGCACCTAATAGCCAAGGTAGAGTAATTGCAGAAACAATCTATACAGCACTCTAATTTTCTTTCCTACAAAGGTCACTGGGCCTGTCATAACACATTTTCAAATCAGTATAATTTTATTTTGATAGCGTTATAAATTTAGCACCATGTCTAAGGATCATGCACATTTAGATAACAGAAAGAAGAACAATATCTTTTAGTATTTAATTGAAGGTCAGTTTAATTTGGTTGGAATATTAGATTGCTACCTAGTGATATTTGTATGAGTCAGTGCAAGAAAAGGGAGAGAGAATATCTCTTTTTTTATGTACTAAATCTACATTAATTCAGTTCTTCAATATGCCTAAAATTTACGATACAGAGATTTGCAAGCACATCTGGTAACAATTATATGTTTTACCTGTTCCTTTCATTTAGGTTTTTAGTTTGTTTTTACCTGTTCTTTATTCCGGGCATAAAACACTCTGATTTGCTCTTCAGTAAGCATTCTCTCCTCTGCTGCTTTAATGTCAAATCCTGCATCTTTAATCTGCAATTATTCAGTTATTACTCACAGGCATTTGAAAATGGATACATACAAAATCATATGTTATTGTAAATCTAAAGATTGATTGATTTTGGAAGCTGTCTTAAGTTTAAAATTCTCTGAAATATTCTATCTTTGCCTAAACCTAACTTCCAGCCTTTTGAAACACTTCGCTGAATTCAGGACTGCTAGTCCCCTAAGTTAATGTTTGTGAAAAAGTATAGTGCAGTTCCCTGTAGGTAGTACATTCATTTAGTAGTTAATAATTCCTTTTATTTCACATTAAATAAACTCCTTTTGATCATTGTGAGTGGTTAACATGCAACTTATGTTGCAAAATATTATAAATTACATAATAATCACAGTAGTCACATAAATGTGCAATTGTCAACAATTGTTGTAGGCTGAACTACTTGGCTTTAGGAACAGCAAATAAGGAAAAACAAAATCTACTTTATGATTTTCTGTTTCAAGCTCTGTTACTGCACTAGGTTCAAGTATTTGTTAGTGATGCACACTTATATGACTTTCATCAAAGTTCATAGTCCATTGGTATGAGGCTTGTGTCATATACTGATATTTTAACAACAAAGGCAGTGCCCAGCCCCAATGCTGATGATACACCAATATGAAAGGGCACTCTGCTCTTTAAAAGCCCCTGTGGTGCTGCTGAGTGTTTTCAGACTGCCCCAACGAGGCTGACTGTGGAAACAGTGCAGGAAAACACACCTCATAAGTCAAGTAGCAGCTGCTCCAGCTAAATTGTTTTCAAGCACTGCCTGGTTTTTTTTGCCTTTACTGAGCTTCCTTCATTTCTAGCTAAGCTAGAGTAATTGCAGAAACAACCTATGTAGCACTCTGACTTCCTTTCCTGCAAAGGTCACTGTCCCTGTCATAACACTTTTTAAAATTCTTATCATTTCATCTCTATATATATATTGTTATGAGGCATTTTTTTTGGTAACAGAAACAATATGAATCAATGTCTAACCTCCACTGGCATAGAATATTAAAGCATTCATATAAATTTGAATGTCATATAATTTCAGGTAAAAATTATTGTATTTTCATTGTCCTTAGAAGAGAAGCCTTATCAGATTCTGTTCTAAAGTCTGGGCATAAATTAGGATCTACTTACCCTAACATTTTGCTATTATGCCTCTTAAATAAATAGAATGAATAGATATTTTAAAATTCTCTCTACCTTTTTTTTAATTTCTTTTACACGTCCTCCTAAGACATCATCAGGTTTTATAATTCCAACAGAATAAGTGAGTACTTCTGAAAAAGGGAAAAAATAATGTGCTAATTAATACATTCATCAAAATAAATGCACAGCTAAATTTTCCATTACTTACAAGTGGGTTTCTCTAAGTAATTCTCCCTTTTAATATTGGTACGGCCAAAGAATCGTCGCAAAAAATGACCCCAGCACTTAAAGCATGTCTTGCAGTGCAGGACCAACTTTTTCCATCCCTGGAACCCACATTTGTGATGAACGACTGTTTTTGGGGGGTGGCTAATATGGTGGAGAAATGCATGCATGTCGCCGTGGTGGGAAGATTACAGTTTATGATGGAGCCTTTGTCTAGGGAGAGCTCTGTATGTACAATACTAGGAAAGCCAAAGGAATGAATTTTACTAGTGAAAATTCACCAAGTGAAAATCTGCATGAATATTGGAGATTTCCAGCAGAACATGCATTTCTCATCATAGTGGACGTTTGATTCCTTAGCGTTGTGAATGCTGAAGGCATTGGCAATCAATACCTGTTGAAGTCACATATGCTTGCTAGCACAATCTAATCTAACCAATCTAATCTAAACAAGGTGTTCCTTGCAGTAACAGTGTAGACACAGTGTTACTACATCCATAACACACAGGTCCCTGAAAATGGTCAGAAGGGAATATCATCTTTACTGGACCTGAAGTTTACAGTTAAGCATTTCAATGTATCTCAATCAGATCCCAAACACAGAAGAAGAATTTAAGGTAGCGATAATGGAAACAGCAGACTACTGCTTGTTACCAACACTAGAAACACTTACAGCACCTGCATGTGTTAAGGAAAATATTACCGCCAAATGTTAGCGTGTTACAGTGCCTGAGAGATCCCCTAGGCTG
Source organism: Edolisoma coerulescens (assembly GCA_013397115.1). Lineage (NCBI taxonomy): Eukaryota > Metazoa > Chordata > Aves > Passeriformes > Campephagidae > Edolisoma > Edolisoma coerulescens. Next base: position 4,036,119 of record VWZW01007479.1, read on the forward strand.
AAGCTGAGCCTGAGTTAAAGCTCTGTTTTCTGATTTTCTATCATGTTTAGGGTTTGGGGATTTGTGTGAAGGCTGTAGATAATTGCTAAAAGATAATACTGTACTGCTAGGTCTCACAGGGTTTATGAGAAAAAATACAGGCTAAAGCTGCAGTCAGGAATATGGCAGTTGAACCAAAAAATTTAAAAAAAGCATGAAGAGGAAGGAAAAGGGATGCCATGACTGTGATCTAATGCCTCTCACAGGGAAAAAAAAAGCAAGATCAAGAAGAGGGAGAGGATGGAGGAGTTTGTTCCATCCCAGCGGTGCAGAATGGCATTTTCTGCATATATGAAGCAGTAGGAACATTCAGTAGCTATAGATAACAATAAAAAAGGAAAAGATGTAGGTCTCAGCTCACGACAAACCTGAGATAAATCACAGACAGGACTTGCAAATGGATGATGCTTATTTTTCAATCATTTTGGAAGCTTATCCTGCTACTGTGAACTTATGCTCTTACACAAATCAGTTCTTAAATCTAATCTAATCTTAAATCTAATTAATTAAAATAATCTGAGATAGAAGACATGTCATTGCTTCACAGATTAACTCTTCCAATCCTCTCAGGTTGACCCCATCTTAGTATTCCACCTCAACAGAAGTACAAGGCTCACACAGGGACTGTGTGGAAGTGACTTTCAGGCCTGAACTTTACACGGGAAAATTCCCTGGCACATATCACTTCTGTCTAAATTCTGAAGGTTCCCAGTGTGGGGGTGAAAATGTTGATGATGACAGTCCAATACCTTAATTCCTTACAGAAGAAAGCTCAATCAAAACTTTTCATTAACTCAACCAAAGGAGGGTCTATTAGTGCTAGATATAGACAATTATTAATCAAAAGACATGTGTTCTCTTTATTTCTATTAACATTTCTAAAATAAATCAAATATATTTACCCTCCTCTGCAGCCCCCTCAGACGCGTCTGATGAATCGTCTTGGAAAACGAGTTCTTCTGCCTAAGGTAATTGCAAATGGAGTAAAAGTACATCACCAGTGCAAAGGTAAAGTCACCAAACACAGCTGTCACATCTTAACAATACCTTTATCTTAACGTAAGAATGGGTTTGCTACCCTGGAAAACAAGCAATTCTAAGAAGTTCTTTGTCCAGTCTGATTTTCCTTAACTGAGTTTCAGTTTGTTGAAAACCTGTTTTTACTGTAAGTGGAGTTCTTTCATCTCCATTTTAACAAAACAAGCAATGAGACATGACTATTTCCCATGTCTTTGTTTCATATGATGCAGTTGCTAAGTTAGATATTAAAAATACTTAGCCCTGAAAGAAAAAAGATTACTAAAACATATATGAGCTAGTGGCATTTTGTCCATCTCTCCATTTCTTACATTACTAGGCTAATCTGTAAATTTGTAACGTTTTATAAAGTACCACAAAGGAAATTTGTGGGTTCTGAGGAGAACAAGCAACAAGGGAGGATTAACTCTGCTATTGCTGTGAATTCTAACAGTGGGATCTTTTGCAGTGCAGGCTGTTGAGGTCAGACAGAGCTGTCCTTATGTCCTTATGTTACCTGGAAGTCAGGAGTGAAAGGTGATGGAATAAATTCGTTGAATGGTCTTTGTTTTTTGTAGCAAACTGGATTCATTGGGTACAGAGCAACCCCCACGGCTTTGCGCAACCTGATCTAGTGAAAGATGTGACTGCCTGTGGCAGGAGGGGTTGGACTAGATGACCCTGGAAAGTCTCTTACAACCCAGATAATTTTACTTGATTTCTAAAAAAAAAAACGTGCATCATATGTATCATTTTACTGTCAGGACAAAAATACAAAAAATTAAACATTATCTAAACACTATCACAGACGTTTAGACAAACGGTGTAAGTGTAATAAAAATACACATTTATACATAAGTATCAGGTCTGTGAGTACCTCAGCGCATTCCTTCTGTCCAGCTGCAATGTCCCTCTCTTCTTGCACTAGTTCTGTTACTGTCTTAGTTATAAGAGGAGCATTTACACCTTTCACCATTGCAAGAATTTTGCCGTGCTGTAAAAGAGAAAATAACATTTTGAGTGAGTTTTCATCACTTAATTTACACCTTTGCTTTAATTTTTGAAACATGCAATATCTTGTTAATTTTTTCCAGCTACAGGTTCATTTCCTATGCCCACTGAAGGGAATACCAAAGTTACTACTGTGTCTATTATTTCAGAACGAAACATTTGTGCATTTATTTCCTTGCTTCCTTCTTTACCAAATTTCCCATGTTTATTTCTGGGCTCAACACTAATAGTACAGTTGGAAGCAAATGCAAATATGGATTTTGCTTGTTCTTAATTTCTGTAACATGGAGTTTTCTGTCTTTTTTGGTTTTTTGTGTGTGTGTGACTTTTCAGTGCATTCTCTACAACATTCAGGTGCATAGTAATGAAGCTAATGGTGACGAAAAATACTGCTAACATCTCTAGGCAGCACTCAGATTCAAAACTGAAAATGTCCTGAAAGTTTCATTATTCTTGGTCCCTACCTATGGAAATTAAAATCCTGGCACCCTCAAGTTAAAACAAACCCCACCTCTTCTTCAGTGAGCAGTGCTCTACAGTCGTGTCCTAGGAGAACCAGCTTTTTGTGTCCATCAGTGAGAGACAATAAATATCTCATGAATTGCTACGGTTCCTCAAGTGTGAAAACACAATTTTATTTGTTAACTTAAAAATCTTATAATGCCAGGAAATGTAAACTCTCTTTCCCTGATGAAAAGTGTGCATAAAATAATAATTTCAATGTAACCACATGTAGGCACTTTATGTAAAGCAAACCTGGAAAACTTACCTGGATTTCTCACTAACTACCAAAACAGTGACCACCAAAATTTTTCTGTGGCTGTATGAGCAACAGCCATAACAAAAATGTGCTTGAGATTCAGGCATGGGAAACAGCTCAAGCAAACAACATCTGATAGTACCATGTAAAGATAGGATTTATACAGCTTCACATCTATTTTAAAATCTATTGAAAAGTTAAGGCAAAAGTAGGCAGCACATTAAAAGGAACTGCTGTGATGTACTTACAATGCTGAAAAGAAACACAGGTTCACAGCTCTTCCTAAATGCTTTCAGACTTTCAATGCTGTCAGCCTCTGCCTGAAGTCAGACAAAAAAGATTATTTGCTTAGATAAGTGTGTGTATGCATATGCATATATCTAAGGAAAACTTTTTAGCCACAAGAAAACCCCACTCTTATATGCTTTGGTGTTGCAAACTCAAGCTGCAGTCCTAAATACAATGAACAGTCCTTACAGTGATGAAGAAAGAACTTTTGATAACATGGGATTGTCCTCCCTTTGTATTACAGCAATTAATCGTGGAAAAATATCTTCTCTTGATACTATTTTCTCATGTAGGTTATAATAACATATATGAATGAAAAAGTAGCCCGTGTAGTCTTGATGGAAGAGATTACCCAGTGTTTTAAGTTCTTTGTGAAATGTGGTCAACTGTATGAAAGCACGTGAGATAGCCTTGGAACATAACTCCCTGCCTTTTTCACATATAAAAAGATCACATTTTTTCTGAAAAGTCCTTTCATCATGGAATTTAAAGTTTTCACTAATGTGAAAAAGGATGGACTTGGTCAACATCTTGGAGAAACTGAGTCTGTGAAACTAAATTATCTACTTCAAATATGAGACACAATACATTCATATATATATATATACTGCTAGTGTAAACAAATATTTTTACTACTACACTTTTGTGATAATTTTTTTCATTTCCCCCTTTTTGTTCTGTTAAAAATGAAATACCTGGTAAAATTTGCAAAAAAGATACAACAGTTTTTCAGGGATGTAAGAATTTTAAATGCAACAGTCCATAATGCAGGGACTTAAAACTAAAAGTCGTAAGTCTGGCTTTTAAATATTTCTGCAATCTCATCAAGGACAACAAAAGTTGCGGGGTATCAGCTCTTTTTTTTTTTTTTTTTTAATTACAGCTTCTTACATATTTTTTATCATTTCTAATCTACTTCTAAACAAAGTTTTCCAAGGACATATGCAGGGAAAGCAACCAGGCCAAAATTATGGCAACTCAGTATAAGGACAGTAAAATGAAAGCTCTACATATGCAGATCAGAAGATACATTTAAATCAAAATGTAAATAAAGTCCCACACAGGATTTATGTCCTTACCACGGCAAAATGTAGCATGTTGTCTTCACTAAACTCGTTCCTCAGTTTTTTGAATAAATTCAGCACAGCTTTGCAAGGACCACACCAAGCTTGATACACATCTATTACTAAAATGTAATAGTTTGGAATTACAAACAGCTGACTTGTGGAACTTATAAAATGAGACATCTATGTTTGGGTTGAAACAGCATTGGAAAGGCATTTGCATGGATCTTTCAGTCCTCTTCTAATCAATTAATGTATCATGAATATATCAATGGATTCAGTGGATATATTCGTGGATATATACTCTTTTACTTCAATTACTTTTGACATTGAAAACCTACTTCAGAATACTATTTGAGATGATTAATTCAAATAGGAACTTTTCTCTCATATTTCTTTTCCTTTTATTTTCTGTTCTTCTTTTCCCCATGGTAGTTTTCATTCTTATCTAGACCTTTATTCTACAGGATTTTTACCTCCCTGAGCCTTTGCCCATTACCACCCTTCTATAGATATGATCCTGTTACAGATTTGCTCCTTTTACCAAAATACAATTCCTTGGAGACCTAGGAGAGATGGTTATTGGTCTAAGTGAACTGAAAACTGGGAATAATGCATATCAAAGAGCATGCACTCTCTAGAATGCTGCAGTATTAATTTAGTCTGTGCAAGATTTTACACACAGAAGTGTCCAACTCCCTGCCATGGAGAATACCATATTGGAAAGGTATTTTCTAAACATTGGTGTATAGCAGTATATATAAAGAATTACATAAATATGATTTTGATGAGTATTTATCATATAAGATACTGTATATTCATAAACATAATATATGATCTTAAAAGTTTTCCAACCTAAACAATTCTGATTCAGTGACTCTATGATATACATTTATAAGTATATATTAATATAGCCTTTCTTTAAAAGATATGGCACTAGTCTTCTAGAGCATCTATTAAAGATGATATATAAATATGGCAACCTGTACATATCTCCATGAGAGATTAAACAGAAAATATCAGCTGTTAGTACCTACTATACCATTCTTCTGCAGCATTTCTTCCCATTGGTTTTGATTGGTTATTACGGTCTGAAACAAAAATGAATTAACATTTTAACATTTTAAAAAGGCAGAAAAAACATCTGTTTCTCCGATAAAGTTGTTCAAGTAATTAGGATTTTTACCTGGAGCTGGATTTCTTTCTTCTTGCCTGCCATTTCCCTGTGATTATAGGAAAAATATTAAAATCTGAAGCACTTTTGAAGTTTTTTAAAAGACCATGTGACATACAGAACGGATTTGTATAGTTCTCAAAATATCACTGCCTTCTGATTCCCTTAGCAGTTAACTCAACTGAAGCCCCTGCAACAATGGTAGTTAATACTCCACTTCAGGATTTTGTGGAGCAATATACAACTTGTTTGCAAAACCCACATGGCACAGGAAACAGAAGAAAATATCTTTTGTTAACCTGTTAGGGTGTTCAAAACTTTTGGCCGCAACAATTTTTCAAGCTTATAATTACTCTGCTCAGAATAGCCACAGGGACTTTGATGGGATGACAGCTGCTACAACACTGGACTTTTTCAGAAAAATACTGATTAAAGAGCTTCAACTCTAATAACATCAAATCAGTCTTCCTGTCTGCTGGGATACATAAAAAGCCATGACATACTTGTGCCCCGTAACTAAACTCCCAAACTGAATCCTGGTACATTCATCATTCTGTCATTAATAAATTGTGTCCTTAATTTTGTTATTAATTCATTTATTTATTTATTTATTTATTGTAAATAGATAATTAACTGTGAACAGGGAGGAACAACAATCTCAGTTAAGGTACATATGTGGATGAAGTTTGACTTCAGCATGAGTGGCTTGAGTTTCTAGAGTTCTTGGTTAAGATGGTGGTCTTTGTCTTGGGGAAAATGAAAGTGCCGCCATGAATGTGACCTCCTCTGGCACGGTTATTTGACAAGCCAGTCAGGCAAATATGTCCAGGGTTTTAACTGTCCTGATACACTCACCAAAGCTGCTCCCTTCGGACCACAGACTGAGGCATAGAAGCCAGTATGAGAGCTCTTACCCTCATGCTTGTTTCACATTTCTTCTAAAAGTGTTGTTAAGGATTAAAATTTTAAGTGCAGGCTTTCTTCAAATCCTTTAAACCAGGTATTGGTACAAAGCACGGCATAAATTCCTATCCTTTAAAGACTCTAAGGAGATGATGCTGACTACTGACACTAGTAGTGTCGTATTTCCACTGATAGAAATATGCAATATCAGTAGGAAATCTTCAGCAAAAGAGCCTATCTTTCATTGTTACCTTCTGTCACTGAGCAACAACGACCAACTCTTTGAAAGACTTTTTCTGCAAAACATAAACCAATACATCCCAATTGTTCTACACATGCTCCCCAACTAAAAATATTCAGTCACACACACTCAGATGGCAAAGCAAAGCACTGCAGAACAGACACATGCTGCTTTGTGCAAATATACAAATGTGCACTTTAGTCTGAAACAGTAGCTGTATGTGACAGACATGTGAAACTACACGTAACATCTACACTTTCAAATAAAATTTTCACATGACATTCTCTCAGGAATGCAGTCAGTACTGTACTGATAAAACCTGAACAGACAAGCGTGTTTTCTCCTTTATCTATGGTATGGGCAACCTGCTTCTCTAACCTTGACACAAGGCATTTTTCCATCCACACTTCATCATGGATGTGCAAACTCTGCATCTCTTACTACACTCTTTACAACCAGAACTGCTTCCTTGAGCTAGTCAGATATAAAAATAGACCTGGGTGCACAATCAGATACACTGTCAAACTGATATTCAAATATGCACAATCTTTGCAGATAGCCATTCAACATCTTGGCACAAACCCTCATCACACATACACATGGAGACACCCAAGAGCTTGTGAGATTTGGACATGCTCCTGTGTGTAGGTACCTGCGCAGAGACACATGACGCCCTGAGCATAAGCTCTTGTGTGTGACAGTGGATCCTTGTGTGTTCCTACGTGGCACTCTGATGGATCATCTGTCCGTACACACACACATACACAGAGAAACATGTGTAAGGGAACCAATGCACAGACACACAGGCCAGTTCAGGGCTGACAGTGCTCTCTCTACACCAGATGCCGCAACAAGGAGGAGCTCCCAGATGCTCGTGCACCCCGTGGTTTGACACGCGAGTGCACCAGTAAGCCCACCACAGCACAATGGCTTGGGTGCCACTCAGCCCTGAGGAGGGGCCCACTCAGGAGCAGACAGGCACCGCCAGCCCACCTGCAGCTGTCCAGGAGTCGCAGCTCACCTGGGGACACCCCGTGGCCCCCCAACTGCCGCCCTTCAACGGCTCTAACGCCTTCCCCCATCCTTCACCCAGCCCCAGCCCCACCTCTGCTCCATCTCCGAGGGTCATTTTCCCTCCATCACCCTATTTTATCAGTCTGGGGTTGACATGGCACAGGGAGCTGAGCTACAGGCATGCTGAGAGGGAAATGGGGAGGGAGCTGGGGAGTGAAGGGGTGGGAGGAAGCGTCACCATTTCCTGCCCTGTTTCTCTCTGTTTCCTTTCGCCTAGAGAGAGTCAACCTTATCCTTTTAACATGTGAGAAAATTAGTCTTGGCACCTAATTAGGAATCTGCCTTCACTTTGTGTTACTTGCAAATTTTGAGACAACGGAGACTAAAAGAGGAAGATTTAGTGGGTGTCCTGGTGAACAAAAGAGGGTCTTGAAAGCCAAATAGTGCTGACTGCCCATGCTCATACACTATCAGTGCAGGTCTGTCATCACACTGGTGCAGAACAAAGTGATCATTTTAAAGATCCACATTTGCATCTCAGCAGCCCCCAAAAAGTCACAGAAGATAAAGGTGAAGTTTAATTATACAAATAGAAAGCACAATTGGTCCAGAGTACAGTGGGGCTATTTTCATGTATTGACTCTTAAAGGCATCACAACTGGTGGGAATTTCTTTGTGGAGGTACAGGCTTGAGAATATTCACAAATTAAATGTTGGTGTCTCTAACTGCAGACATTTGATGAAATGTGAATTTCACATATGCATGTTGTTACAGAACTATTAGTTGTCCGTGCATCAAATTTACTTTTGAAAGCCTGCCCAGTCATACTATGTGCTGTCATGTATATCTACCATATCTTAAGAAAATCTAGTTTCAGTGACTTTCTTGTTGCCTTTCTTAAGCTTTCTGGTACTGCTCGCCAAAGCATGATTTGCAAAGCCCCAAATGAAAAGCCACTTTTATTTCATGAGAATAATATGAAGAAAAAAGTGGGGAAAACAAGCTCTTAGAGGCGCTAGAATAGATGCTCCTCCTCACAGATAATTCTTCCCAAGTTGAAGGATGTTCATTCTGCAGTAGTGGGAATGAGGCAACGTTTCCACAGAGCTGCAGCAGTTTGCAGTGCTGAGATTGTGCTATGTCCTAACAGCTTGGATTAGATCAACTAGGTGGCAAGACAGATTTTGTATTCAGATGGGAAATAATGTGTTTAAATGGCCAACATAAATCACTTCCTACATTTTTTACTGGAAAACCCTAACTTTGGAACTAGTACAAGCCCTGCATTGGCCTGCTTGGAAGTAGAGGAGTGCCCTTGAATAATCTTTATTTTTCTGCATGAAGTAGGAAAACAACTTTTGAAACCTTCATAGACATACAAAGTTGGAGAGAACTACAAAAGATGAGATATTTAACCCAACCGCCATGTGGAAGTTAAAGACCCAAAGACTAGGCTATGTTTTTGAGGTTTCCTTCACAAACTGTGAACTTTTTTTATCCAGACCACTTCATGAACAGCCACTTTTTTATATATTGCAAAAAAACCCCCCCAAAAAAGTCTTGAAGAGGAACACTAGAATGAGGTAATGCTCATGTACCAAATGTTAAAAGGCTGACACAGCCTGTTCTTTAACTGCTCTGTTGGAATGAATTATATGTATGCTTTGGATATCACAAACTAGTTAATGTAAAGGGATTTGGTATTTCAAAATGCTGGAAAATAAAAAAGAATATCCTTCTTTAGGTCAGAGAGTATAGTTCTATAAAATCTTTAATGAATTTAATGATGACATACTTAGCTTATGCAGCCCAGCATAGTTTTCGTGGTCATTATAAAAGGCATCCAGAGAGAAGGGGTTAGGAGTTTATGGGGTTTTTCCCTGATCCAAAATGGTTCAAGTTTTGTATAATGTATATGAAAAATATAATGAAAATATGCAATCAATAAACCACAATGGATTCATGATGAATGACTGCAAACTTTTTCTGAGCAACTTTTAAACTATTTCACTCCATTTTGTGCATACCACTTGATTTCAGGTCTGCTCTTTGTCATGAGCTATTAATGTCCAGAGTGACCTAGTTCCAAATTACTAACATTCTTTTACGAAGTAATGGAAAACATTTGTACACCCTGCTGAGACTTGTGACAAAAGTAGAGATGTGTTTTTCCTGCCAGTCAGTCTTTTTATGTGCCCTGGTGCATGCTCAGAAGCCAATGCCTGAGTAGCTCTGACGACCACCTGCTTGTAAACACAGTGGAAGCCTTGATCACCTTAATTTATAATCTTTTGTGATCCCTTCTATGGCTCTATAGTCCACATGCATATTTGTACTACAGTGTAGTCAGTCTGTGCCCTTTGTTTGCCAGAATTCCTGCACTTGTCCTAGTGTTCCTCCTCCCTCTCTGCCTGGATTCAGTCTAGGCTTGCCCCTTATGAGAGAACATCTGACCTTCGCAGCTCTCCTGCAGAACTGTTCTTAGCCTGGCAGTGTAGCAGCCGCTGTAACTTGAAGGCTCTCTATGTATGTAATGGCTTTTTCTGCATCAGCTGTAAACAGACCATGGATCTAAAAGCAGTGGAAGAGCTTTCTGATTTCTTGTACTTTTTTGGGAAACAGAAAGAAAGTATGTGGTGGACAATTTAATTTCTTGAAATCAAAAATAGCTGTTATGGTTTAAAAAGGGCAAAACTGAAGAATGTGATTTGTGCTGCTGCAAGTGCCGGTCTCTGTCACACAGACAGTTGCTGGTGGGATAATTATGTGCAGTAGAACTGCTTTGGTAACCAAAGAAAGAGTGTAAAATAAATAAGTAAACAATTTTCTGTAAGGATTTCCTGTGACACACCAGCTTGTGTGGTCTCAAGGTGAGAGGCCAGGTGACTCCAAAACCAGGCAGCTCCCTTCTGAGCAGAAGCCCAAGACTACCACAAGTTCCATTTATGGAGGTTTGAGGAGCAATTAGTTTTGCCCATAAGTGGTGACTGACACAAGGGATTTGACAGCTTGCTTTTAAAGAATGACCCAACTCTGTCAGATACATTCCCCTAATTTGCCCTGCAGACAACAGGAATGGTAGCCCTAGAGGAAGTTACCAATACATAAACTTTTGCAGAGATCGTACCACAAGAGAGGTTCATGAATGTTAGTGTGGAATATATAGAAAATGAACAGATGAAAAGGAACTGAGATAATTTAGTGATTAGGACATCTTTAGAAATATAGTCATTAATTCTACCAAGTAATATGGCTATCACCTCTAGGACTGGGTACCCTAGAGCAAGAAAAATCAGAGATGTTTCATTTTACCTTACCCTAGAATCTTGAAATTATGTGAATAACAGCCTGGTTAATAGTTGTGGATGTACACATGATATTTTTATTTATTTTTACTTACAGCCTTTATTAAAGTTTTGAGTTTGGTAATCTGAGTATAAATATTTTCATATATTCATTTTTTCTTATTCCTTATCTGTATATTGATTTATCTTTTGAGTGTATGAAACACATTCAACACCTTACATATTGATTTATAGAATATTAGAGTGTAACTTTGGAAATATCCTTTGTCGCTGTAGTGTGTGCAAACCCATGAACACAAGAGTTTAGTGAGATATAATGAGTGTTTCCCAACAGCTCAAGAAACTGGAAACTCTGATTTGGATTATACCTAAGTCACCTGAAAACAGACTAGTGTTTTTCTCTCTGGCAGTATCAAATTCACTGATTCACCAGATTCATGTACAGTTTTCCACTAGTTGTGTGTACAGGTTAACCCTCTACTCAAAGAGAGATAGAGAAGACTGGTCTTTGCAGTGGGATCTAGAAAGTGTAAGAAAATAAAGAAAAATATCTTCCTGTGTATTGAAAAGCAAAACACATGATATCAAGTAACAAAGATGAATTGGAGTTCCCATCAATATTTTTAATCAAAGTTAGCCAGTAAAGATACAGCAGTGGTTTCTGTTTTACCAAACCTAAAGGTCTCCAGAGCCCCAGTTTAAGAACCTCCAGAATAGTTAAGATGGCTCAAATGAACTCAGACCTCTCCATATTTTAGGGATCCTCAGCTAGTAAAATCTTGTTGCATGTTCCTGTTTTGACTGGGAGAACTTCATCTGCAGAGACAATCTGAACATGCAAAAAGTATATGTGAAAAGCTTGACTATATTCATGGTATTAATTCCCAGCAGGACAGAAAAAATAGAGGGATCAAACTATTGAATCATCTTGATACATGAAGGTGAGCACCAAAATTTGCTTGAGGAAAGATTTAGGGGAATTAGACAGTAGAAGGCCTGGAAATATGATGGAAAATTACGTGAATGCTTGAATTGTGGTGTAGTCCAAGTAGAATAAGCTGTTACACTCCAGTCGTGCGACAGGTTAATATCTGCACAGCTGTATTGGCTAGAAAATTTTGTAGTATGTGAAGTACTGTTCCTCGCTAATATAGGAGAGGAAATTAGCACAGTAAAAGGACCATTAAAAACTTTGCCAGAGACTAATTGAGGTATGTTTTTATGGACATAATGAATAAAATAAGCAATTGGAGCACAATTTGGCTTCTGTGAGTTTGTTTTGCTTTTGTATTTAAATTCCCTAGTGATTGGCACTATGTGGTCATTTAGAAGAAAATGTAGGATAATGAGTAGTTTATAAAGAAAAAGAGTGCACAAGGCAGAGGCAGTTGAACAGATGACATTGAGACTGCTAAGTCTTAACAAAATTTTGTTAAAATGTTCTTAGTCTAAAGAACATGCCAAAGGAGTTGAAACTTTCCAAGTTGCATTCATTCAAGATTGTGCAGGAAAAAATTTACACTGAGTTCTTTTCTTTATTGACACTTTCAGACTCTGTTCCAATTCATGCAAGTAAAAAAGACTATATATTTCTAAACAATTTGTTGTATATCTAAGTTAATAAAATTTTTAGGGCCAGAAAACAGGTCTTGATACAATGTCTTCAGTCATCACGTTATTTAGCCAACTGAAGATTTCAAAAATAAACCCCAGTCCTTAGAAGACTGCTGGTTAGAAATGGTGAGTACTGCTGTGACATTTAGAAACATTTTTATGTTGGATCCTGTTTCAGATGCCAGTTTCACATCCAAGGGTTTATGCTGGTTCAACTTGTTTAATGGATGCAGGATTTATCTGCATGTAGCAGAGCTGCACAGGCCAGCAGTAGCCAAGCTTTGCACCTGGCACAGGCCACCTTTTGTGCTAAGGGGATAAGCTTGAGGGATAAATGTCCTGTGCCTCCCCAGTATATGACAGAAGCATGAGATAAACCACAAGTGATCATTTCTGTCGTATATTCCTGTGGATGGGAAAAGAAAATCAGGGTTTGGTCACGTAGTGAGTGTTCACACACCAAACAGGGTGGTCACTGGGACAGAGTATAATAGCCACTTGTGAGCAGGAATAAGAAGTTTCTGTGCTGCTGGTGATGTGTTTTTATCTATAGATGAAGGTCCTACTAGAAGAGGATGATATAGAGCAAGTCTGTGGCCAGATGACTCATCCTATTTATGAGCTGAAGCTTGGGTTTCTCCCGGGGTTTCCAGGACAGCATGTGCTAGAGGATCAGAAATCACCTCTGAGTCATCTCAAAAACAGATTTGCCTCTGCTGTCATGGTTTCCTTCCTGTGTCCCTGCTGTGCACAGTGCATGTGTACACTTCATGTGCATAGGAGGTGGTCCTGCTTGCAAGGATCCCTACTGCACACAACTCCAGTGCCAAACACCCTGCTAGTCCCACGGGATCATCATAGAGGTTGGAGGTATAACAAACTTGCTTCCCCTGTACAGGTCTTGAATACAAAAACAGATATGAAATACCTATATATCCCAGTGAATTATCCTCACTGATCAAATTTGATGGACTTCAAGACCAAATCTAATGAGTTTCACTCTGGAGCCTAACTGAAAGTTTATAATCTTTTCTCTTTACATGCGTATTTTAGTTCCAGAGCTCTGTGTGTTACTGATAACGCAGTATGTAAATACACAAATGCAATTATAAGGCCATCATACCTATCTGGGAGACTTTTGCTAATAATTTCTTTTAAACTGTTCCTTCTCCTCTTCTACATATACAAAACCTCTATCATGTTGCCAGCAGCTATTTGATCCTTAAATGAGAGAGGTTCTATCTTTATTTCAATTATGGAAATAATTTTTATAGGCTATAAAAATGGTAATCTTGTTAGAAGTAAGTAAAGGGCCTTTCAGATATTCGTTTCAGTGCTTTTCTCTGTAAAACAATTCAATAGTGTTATACACTTTTCTAAATTCAGAATTTTATACCTACACAACAGGTCTATTTTTTTTATAGGAGTAGCTATAAATCTTCCTTCACTTTCAACTTTGAACACAAAGATAAAATTAGTTTTGAAATCTCATTGCACATATTTCTCACCTATAGTTGTTCAATGCTCTCAATTATGCCCAGTTAATATATCTGCTAACTATCTCATAAGCTTTCACTAACTAAAGCTCAGAAATTTGATATTTTTGTGTATCTCCTCCTAATTTCACTTTCACCACTTTGCCTGAAATTTTCAGCATCAGAAACACACAAAGAAGCAGAGTTAGTTTAGTTTCAAATGGCAGAAGTACATTTTTCTCGTGTATAAAATTTGTGACAGTTGTTTATTTTTTACGCAAGTCAAGAGTTGTGACAATTAGGTCATCAACACACCTAGAGTTTTAACCAACACACTTTATTAAGTCAGAAAACTTTTTTCTGCATCGCAAACTCACTTGTAATTTTCACGTTAAAATATAAATGCTGTATTCCAGAATAGTTACAATACAAAACTTCATCTCCAGGCCCAGTGTCCTACCACATTGATCAGCTTCAATTGTTTTGTTTCCCTGTGTGATCCGCATTAGACAGGAGTGGTAACAGCAACCTGATGGGTTCAACACACCTTAATCCTAGAAAGTCGTTCTAAAGAGAATATTTGGTATTAAAAACAACTGCCTAAGGAAGAATCTGAATTACAGAGATTTGTCTTTGTAAGATGCTTCCCCATGACTTGGCCATTTAGCTAGACTGAAACATTCCGTACAACTTTTAAAATATTTTGTCTGTGTGTGTGGGGGAAATCTGGCAGTAAAGCCAGCAAGTTACAGTCATGCTGAGAGAAAACACCCAGACATGTCTGCTTAAGCCAAGTGGAAGTTCTCAGATTTTCTTCTTTTCCTTTTGATGTCCGTCCAGCATCCATTCTATATCCTTATACTCCAGTTGCATTTATACTACTGAATTGAACCATGTGCAAGAATATTCCCTGGCATTAGGCTTGCTTAGTAAACCTGTAAGCTCTTAGAATAATCTGTAAATGTGGTGAGCGGTCTCAGAAAAGCATTTATCCTGACAGCCAGCACTTTTCATGAATGTCTGCTCATGAGAGTTGTTGGGGCTCTAGGGACCCTGCTGCTTATTCCTATGGATATGGCCACACTTGCTTTGACATGGTGCTCTGGCAATGTCTTAGCAAGCCTCAGTCTGTGCTCTAGGTTCTGCTGGACATACTAATGCCATGCTATAAAACACCTTTCTGGTTTTGCCCTCAAGTTGAAGGACGACATGGTGCTAGGAGGATGTCTGCCTTTCTCCTAACCAAAGAGGGTCTGAAATCAGTCAGAAGAGTTCATCTCCATCTGGGACTCCTTGGGGACCACAGGAGATCTGAGTATCATACCCTGTTTTCTCAAGACATGGAAAATGACAATAGTGATGTTCAGAAGAACATAGAGTTGAAACCTCAGTCAGCTGCAGCTTGGCATGTATAAAGTCACTGGGTTGGTCTCCAGCAGGTCTTCAAATCTGAGGCCTGGGTTGGGAGGAGAGAGTCCCAACCCCACAGTCTCCAGCTTCTCTTTTGACTTCATCACACTTCTCCAGTAGCGTCATGCCAATCCCCAAGAACAACCCAGGGGAGGGGTCTTTCTCTCATGTGCTGACATCCTGCTCAGACCATCCTGCTCAACAATAGGATCTGGCCTGGGGCTTCCTCTAGTATAGGAAAATTGAGGTTTATACTTTAAATTTTCTCATGGGAGAGAGGGAGGCTGAATGCTGAGGAGATTTAGAGACAGGTGCCTTTTTATGTGAGGCAAGATATACAGAGGCAGGGAATGTGCTGTAGCAGACAGGAGGGTGGAAGGGGGGAAGTCAGCAGCTCCTCCTCAACTGAGAGTCTCCTATGGCAACAACAGCAGAGAAAATAGCATCAACCAGAACTTGCCTGCTGGCAAACAGCTGTGGTCCCCGCTGGGACCTCTGCTTCCTATCATGCTTGGCACCCTGCTGGCAAGCACTTTAAAGTGCTTACAGCTGCCAGCCGAGACTGACTTTGGCAGGCACGTGGAATGTGTGTGGGTATATGCAACCCTTGAGGCAGGAACGTTCATAGCCTGCCCCTTCTTCATTTGCATGTGGGGCTTCCAGGGCTCTGCCACGCTCTGGCACCCACCACAGACCACATCCTTGGTCGTAAAAGACATAAACAGATGAAGACAACAAAATAAGAAATGCAGCCTGGCTTCATCCGTAGACAAAAGACTGGGGAATGCCCACCTGTCCCATGGTGCGCTGAAGAACTGTTCACAGTTGGAGGAGATGCAGGTACAGATCTGCACCTTGAGAAGGACTCTGTGTACAAGGTCTGCTAAGGGGGAGAAGCAAACCTAATAATTTGCCAAAAGTGCAGTCAGGGTGGTTGCAAGGCTTTGATGGTTTGGTGCAGTGATTTATTTGAGCACTGTGGTGAGCTAGCCCAAGCCCTGTACCAAATGCACCTTCATGGTTGTGCAGCCAAAGAAGTGGCCTGCTGCACCCCTGAACTGCACTCACCACTTCATCATGTCTCTCTTTTTTACCTGACTCTGCATACAGAACAAACACAAACTTTTGTGGCATAGATAGCTATAATAGTAGCATCTTTGGCTTGGTTTTGATTAAATGTGCCAAAAAGTTCTATTACAGTTTAATTTAAGAGGATCTGGAAACATCCAACACTGGGATCCCATGTGATGTGGTAATGATGTAAACCCTGTATTGCACATTTTAAAAAGGCAGATTATTCTGTTTCACTGGCAAGCAGCATATCCTTGGTTAAACTGAGTGAAGATTCATTGTGAAAGCTGTAGTGTAATATAAATGCAATACTACTAATACAGAGAAAGGTTGTAGATGATATTTGTATACATGTGTGCACAAACAGAATGCAATCCTACAGGAAGGAAACCATATTAATTTTCAACATTTGAACTTAATTCAGAGAGTCACCCTTGAATTATCAGCATTTTTCAGTTATGTCATGTTCTTCCTTCCTGTTGCTGATTTTTGTATTTCATTCCCTCCATCTTCTCCTTTGTTTTTTGTTTTAGTGAAATAATTTATCCTGCAGGTTTTACTAGAGTGTTCTTTGAAATTAGTAGGGAAGTAAAATATACACACTTCAAAGTAGCTGCTAAAACATTGTCTCTTTCAAATAAAAAGGATAAACTTTCCAACAAATGCTACAAATCCTCTTATGGAAATAATTTTGAATTTCATAAGATAGCATCAATATGCATGTACTTTTAAGAGCAACATCCTAGAAAACACAGTTTCATATTTCAAACTATATGCATATAATATGCCAAAAGTCATTATCTTGAACTTCTTATATAAATTAAACAGAATCTTTTGCAATCTATTTGATTAATTATGAATAGTCCCACACACCCGCTTGCAAATTTTCTTTGTGTGGAATCCATCAATTGTTTTTTGGATATTCAAGATTTTCATCAAAGTCATTTTCAAGAGATGAATTAACTAAACCACTTAAATGAGCCCGTTATGTCTCAGAATGCAGGTGGATATGTTCTGATTACCTGTTGCCACAGCAGCTGCCAGGATTGCTAGAGGTGCCTGGGGCGCCTTGCGGCAATTCGGCTATGCAGTGTGTGAACCACAGGTGCAAAGGTGAGTTTTGGGGGCAGCTTTATGGATTGGTGTTTATTAGCACTGCAAGTCCATCACAAAGTTTATCTGTATCACCATTAAAAACTCGTAAGGGCATGCTTGGAAAACATATCTTTTTCTTGGTCCTGAAATATCATGTAGAAATTCTAGAAGCGTCAGATCGATTAAGCTGTGTATGAGCTAAGCAGAGCTGTGTCATCCACAGCAAGAAAGTTTTTGCACCTAGAAATGTATTGATGGATATTCTTTTCCTTTAAATGGCAAATTTCTGTTTCTGATGTATATTCAGACCTGAGCTCCTCAAAACACTTTCAAGCCAATCAGATTTTAATCTGTTTAGTCTTTCCTCAGCATTGGGCACCCTGGCTTTTTTTTCCATGGGGAGGAAGGGGAGAAGATTTATTCTACATATGCTGTCCAGAATGTTGAAAACTTCTAAACAAAAATATAATAACATTTTAAAAAATAAAATGAAAAGTTTTGGCTCTGACTGGAGTAGTTCATCCTGTCCTCTGTTTGTACTCTTTTTTTTTTTTAATTCTAAATGTTCAAAACAGTAAGACAAGGGAGTTATGTGATGTGGTTAATGCCAGAGTCTTGTGGCTATGAATCATTTCAGAAGTTTTAAAAAATTGATATAATCTATCCTGAGCTGCTTGTAAATTGTGTTAGTACCTCAGCAGAATTGGATCCTGGAGAGAAATATGAATGGTGGAGTTCTGGAGTGAGGAAATGGTGACAGCTGACAGAATGGTTGCGAGTTTGTACTAAAACTTCACACTTACTTTCTCCTACTGTTCTGGAGTGATAGACATGTAATATCACATAAACACCCAAGCAGCAGTGCAGCTATCAGTGCTTCTCCTTTCCCGCAGTCAGATTCTTTCTTTGGAGATTCTTTGTCCTCAAAATAAGAACCAATTGGAAAAATGAAGGAATAAACTGTTGAGTTTTTAATTTGAGAATCTAGGTGGATTCTTCAGATACACTTCAGGTATCTTGTTTAAAAAAAATTATTATTTGGTATTAACATACACTTTGGAATAATCTCCTTAATGGTACTTTCTCTTGCATTTTCTTTTTTTTGTTCTGTGATGCTTTCCTCTGTCATACTCATATTTTCCTACAGGAGTAGGAATTTTATACTAACACAATTAAGAAAACACTTGTACAATACTTATTTAATGCAAAACTAGACTGCCTGCAAGTTGCCACTACACTGTGGTGTTGATATTTCCTGCCAATCTGTCTATTTCCAGAACTGGTAGATTACTGAAGTAATGTTTTTTTTGTTCAGGTGGTTTTTTTGGGTTTTTGGGGTTTTTTTTTTTTGAGCTTCAGTTTTATCATAATCTGAATTTCCAAATCTACTGAACTGAGCGGGATGTCCTGAGCTTATTCCCTAGAGCTGAGTGCATCGTAGAAACCTGTACTGGCAGCAGAAAACCAGCAAGTGGCATTAACTGCATTGGAAGAGACTGAGAAAGGGTGAGCGGAGAGGCAGCAGCTCTGGCAGCTGGAAATGGGCATCCCTCAAAAACATACAGGTTGTGAGTAACAGTGCGACAGCACTTTGACAATACCTGTGGATGTAACTCCCTTCTGTGGCAAATTTGAAATTACCCTTTAAGCAAAAACCACCAGAGTCAAAACTTAAGCGTCTTAATAGTTAAGACTTGAGGCAATTTTTTTTTTTCTGTTTGCTAAGGGAATCTGTTTAGATATATCTTTCAGATTATAAGACTGTGATTTTGACAATAACTATAAAACCAAAATAAAATAATGAACTGTGGCTACCATGTAAACCCATTCATTTCTTCATCTTCCTTTTTCTGTCACAGAAGAAACTTCTTTACAAATGTTGTTTAAAAAGGTGCCACAGAGTGGCAGTCTCTTTGTTTTTGTGGAGGAAATATTTCTTCCTTTCTGCCTTTTTCTCCCAGTCTGTGTGTATGTTAAATTTTGGTTTTCTCACTTTCTGGTGCTCTTTATCATTTGAGTTTGGATTGTATTTTTATCATCCTTTTATATCTTTCAGGTTCTAGAATCCATGCTGCCTTGCTGGATTTCAAGCTGGATAGTTTTGATTCATGTATGTGTATTTCTGTCTTCTGAAGTTTTCTTTTAAGTCAAAGTTCAGTTATAACGGAAAGAAGAGTTTGCTTTTTAAAGAAAATTGATCTATAGACTCTGTTTAATTATAGGTTCTGGCTTGCCTTTAAATCTTTATTCACGACTCATTGAAATGCTTATTTTACTAGTAACTTCTTTCTGCGTAACCAGGACTTCTGTCAGCAATCATATTGCCTGTTCAGCCAGAAGAGAAAAATGCAAAGAATGATAATATCGCAGTAGCACTGATGTGCATTTCCATAGCTTTAATAGGATAAGTGTCAGCACAGATGCACTCCAACATCATCCATTGCAACAATACTGAGAAGCAGAGGAAGAAGACAGCCGAGCTGGTTGACATTTGTGTGTGTATCTTATGCATGATCAACTTAGCATTTGCTCCCAATTGAAAGCAGGAGTATATAAAGGAGAGGATTATGTAAAGTGAAGATTACTACTCTAAACCCAGCACTTAATAATGTAAAGCTATGGATAGAGGACTACCTTTCTATGAGAAAGGACTGAAAGACTGATGCAGGTATGAGAATTCACTGTGTAGTTTTCTAGCTGACTAACTTACCATTCTGAAGTAGAGATGGGGAGGGAAAAATAAATTCTTGAAGCATCTCAATGAAGAAACTTAATTACAACCCATCTCAGATTCTCATCTCCTTGGCTTTTCTGAATATTTTTATTTTTAAATATAGTGACTGATTTCAAGCATATCCTGACTTTCCCTGCTATGCAACTTGATTGCTGTGATTAGTGATTAATATTGAGGAACTTGGGACCGAATTCCATCTCTTCACCAGCTTCAGTGTTATGTGAATAGTACAATTTATGAATTCTGCATAGCTCCTTTCAAAAACCTCAGAATTTATCAGGATTGCACTGCGCACTGTAGCTCACTTACTGTAAACAATTCCAAAAGAATATAAAAAGGTATAATGAAGCCATGAATAGCAAATTGTAAAGCACTGGAAATTAGATCAGTTAGGCAATTTAGAATAATTTGTGTAATGTGAAGGGCAGAAGGCTTGAGTGTTTGATCTGGAAGTGTCAGAGGGGTGGCCTCTCAGTTTGGTTGTTAAAGCCAAGAATGGATGGAGATTGGGTGGGCTCCAGAAGTTAGGCAGAATAAGGCAAATGTCTGGACTCTCTGAGGGGTGGTAATGAAAGATTGGTGAGGTCAGATGTTAATTCTCATATTTAAATGAAACACCTATTTTTGAAAGGGCTGGACTGCCTGCTGAAAGCACCCATCTCTTCAAGATAACTGGCTTAAACTACACAGATATCTTTTGGGTGGCCACAGCAGCAGTAAGTGACTTTGTGACGAACGGGAAGTTTAAACAGTGGAAAAACAGGGAGAGATAACACCAGCCACAGAGTGATTCATTACAGCTGAATGGAAAAAAGATTTTGTAACCTCCTCTAATCTTTTTTAAAAACACTCTGTTAACTGTTATGCACTGGTGCTCTTTTTCACAGTGTGCTTTCTGACCAGTAGATTATTTGACCTAATTGGTTTGCGGTAGCTCCACTGGTGTGAGGAGTACTCTCTATTCTGGGTGGGGTTTTTTGTGGTGTCTGTGAGGGATAGTGATACGTAATCTGTTCAGAGGCCAGCTCAGCTCGTGGTGAAGAACCTGACAGACCCGTTTTAAAACCAAAATGTTAGAAGCATAGAAACTATCCAGGCAAGTTTGAGAATGTCACTTGGTGGTTAGGCTACGGCTGAGGAAGAAACACATATGAAACCTTGTAAGATGCTTTCTGAGAAGCTGACAAGTGGGCAGATGCAACAGAATATAGTGAAGAAGAAAGGGAAGACAGTGCTGCTGAGTAATCCCACTTGAGTCTTTCATGGCACCAAAAACAACAAAAAATATCGTGATACCACCATGTACCAGTGTTCTGTTAAACAAGTTTGAAAATAATTATGTCAAAAAGGCTTCTAATGGTGTCACATTTTGAGTCATCTAATATAAATGATTATGGTATCAAACATACAAAGCAGTTATTGAAAAATGTGTCTAAGTGACTTGAGTTAATAATTGCATTGTTATAAAATTTCATGTTGTGGGGCTCCTCATGTTGTCACAGCTATTGCCTATGCACATACAACATTCTGCACAATAAAACTAGTGTGCCACTTAGCATGAAAAAGCTGAGGACCTTTTTCTTTGTGACATTGCAGGAAAAACTACTTGATAAAACAGAAGTCAAATCAAAGGAAAGAAATAGTTATGTGGCTGGGTTCCCAGTTGCTGCTGTGCTTGTTACCTTTTTAATTAAAGAACAGGGGTCATTAGGTACTTAAAAGAAGGGCAGCTGCATGCTGGACTACAGATAAATCCAGAAATGTTACACACGTCCTGCTGCAGATTTGCTGCAGGGCAACAGATATTTCTTCACCTATGAAATTATTCTGCTGTGTAAGTTCATTGCTAGCTTTCCTCCTCACCAGTGAATCGAACTGTTAGCACCACTTCTGCATTGCTTCCAGCAGAGTTTATATTGACATAAATGAAATGTTTTAAAATATAGCTGTGAGCTTCTAATTTCTATCAATATTACCAAACTGCTCATATTTTCCTTAGACAAATTCTGCGTGTTTCAGCATCTGGTTGATCCAGCCATCCTCCAACCAAAAGTTGGTTAGCTGGATTTTCTCTTTTGTTTTGGATTTTTTCTTTTGTTGCTGTCAGAAGTTGCCTCAAAGGAGATGCAAAGTCAGTTTCTGACATGTCATCATTATATTGTCAATTTTAGAGTCAGAGATAAGCTGTATTCTTCTTAGAGTCCTGGTGCAGCCTTGCTGATCTTGATCAATTTTCACCTTTAGAACAGCACATTTCATTTACTGTGCCAAGTGAGAGGACACTTCTGAGAAGCTTGTAGCACACTGAGCGTCTTCCTCAGCACTGACCCCAGAGTTCAAAAAACTTCATGATGTTCTCTGCTGCTGCTGTCAGCAGCCATATCTGACAGTACTGAAAGGACGTCTTGCCTTTTTCAGTCTCAGAGCATCAATATTATAACAAATAGCCTTGAAAATCTTGACATCCCTTGCTCTCATCACTGCCTGTTTCAATGCAGCATCACCTGGGGCTGATGCAAATCCTCTCTTGCCTGGCACATGGAGATTATATCAGTCCAAAGCAATAGGTTCACCTGCAGAATGTGCTGTTGGAGGTGATTGTTGATGTGGTCTGGTGACATAATCTATACCACATTAAGATGTCTAAGAATGCTGCTAGGGATGCGTAGAAGTTCCATTCATCCTGACCACCGTCACTTCTTTCCCTGTAATAAGAATATAATCAACCATCACTGCCACAAGTGGATCCGTAGCTGCAGGCTGCTGTATATGAAAACATGAAGCTAAAGTCAAAGACTGACAGGGCTAGAGTGTGAAACTCTGACATTTCAGTTCCCACTGAGAATTTAATGGCAGATATTTCTCTGTAGCTCTCAAAAAGTTCTGAAATCATTCTTCCTCTGTGATGAAAATTGGGATTTTGTTCTTGCCAGTAAACTGTATCAACGTCTTAGTGATGTAAGTGCTGTTAATACTTGGTGCTATTTAGTCTCTGCTGGCACCAGCACTCTTACTGTGCAGACCTGCTGATCACTTCCTTCCTGATGCAGAGGACACGAAGTCCAATACACCCAGTGCTTTGCATGTAATGAAAAACAGTCTTGCAAAATGTCTGCTCCCCTGAACATTCAGTGGGGAGTGTTTGGTGTATTAGCACACCATGGGTAAAACTTCTCCACCTCAGTACAGGCACCAGCCAAGTAATTTACTGACATCTCCTGCCTTACTTCTTTCCAGATATATGTATCATTTCTGAGACACATCACCTTCACATGTAGAGAATCTCTCCTGGCATTCTGATGGACAGGAAGAGGAAGTCTAAACATTGGACAGGAAAAGCTAAGTGCATCAGAATGGATCATTCCTTGTCCCTGCTTCCCATTGCTGGAACAGAACAGTCATGCAGCTAGAACTGCTTGGGCTTTGGTTCATACTGAGCCAGTCTGGAGCTGGGCAAGGCAGAACACTGTGATAGAAGTACTGCACATATCCATACCTAATAGCATTAGTCTTCCTCAATATCATTTGGAAACAACCTACTCTCATAACACTGTTACACAACACAAGAGAGTTTGGCAAGAGCAGAGGGGGAGTTCTCTACAGCTCTGATGGGTGGGAATAAGTGAAATCAATCCAGTAAAGAAGTCTGCACTGTTAATTCCTTTGAGAGTCCTGAAAATTATTTTTCTGTGGATTTTCATGGTGCCCACTGGTTTATCTGATGACATGTAGTAGCATAGGCCCTTTAAGAGCAATAAATCACAGAGTGACAGGATGTTCTCATGGTATTGTGGTGTGGCACACTTACACTTCAATTTGGAGGTTAATGAGTTCTTTTCTCTGAAAACTTATACAGATTTCAGGAGGCATTCCCAGAGCAGCTGACATGGTTGTTTAATGATTGCCAAAGTGGGTGCTTGCGTCATTATCAGGTCTATTTGAGATATTTGCCAGTGCCTTTTCTAAATCTGTGTAGAAAGGGTTTCTCACGTTACCACATGCATTAATGGTGTATTTCAACTTCTTGAAGTCTTACCATATTTTTTTATATGCATTCACATATTTTTCTGACTGGCTAGAATCCATCTCATTTAATTCTCTGAAAGTGTATTTTGTTGGTTCTGCTAGCTGCTTATACACTCATATTCCCACTGCCCTCCCTCCCAGGAATACATGCCCAGCTATGTTCCACTGGCCAGCTGGCAGCACCTCCTGAAATGCTCCTACTGCAAGGATATTGCTCACCAGAAAACAGAGGCAGGGGCTTACCCTTAGCAGTAAGGAATGGGGAATATTTTCTTCTGGTTTTGCAGGCAGAGTTGATGATCCAAAACTTGCTGGATTGCAGCTGTGTGCTGATTTTATAGGTGGGAAGCCCTGTGGACTCTCTGTTCTGAGTTAAAAGCTCAGCAAAACACACCAAGCTCTCGCTTACCTAGCTATGTGCTAGAAGAGTGTTTCTACAGTCCAAGAACTGTGGCTTTACAGCCTGATGACTGGCATAACCTGCATCTATTAGGTGCTTAACTCAGACCACCTCCTTACTCCTGCCTGGCTCCTCAGGTTGTTCCTGCACCGCAGTCCCCCAGGCAGAGCTATCCTGGGCACATGACTGTGCTCCGTGTCTGCATTGCAGAGTGACGCTGCTGGGGTGGAAGTGCCTCCATGCCACTTCAGCTGTAGCCCTCTCTGATGGCAGCTGCTCAGGGAAACGTCAGCACATGGAGGCTGTTCAGTGTCTGTTACCTGCTGGCAGAAAACCTGGGATGCTTTGATCAGATCCCTGCTGGCTCATGCAGTGTGGGTGTGTGGGAACAAAGGTGAGCTGACAGCGTTTTCCCAGGAGCTATTTCATGAGGAGCTCACCACTGCAGAAGTAGGTGTAGAGGATGTATTGCTTTCTTATTAGATTATTATTCTCTCTGATCAAACAAGATCTGATTAAAAAGATTTTATTCCATCTGATAATGAGGGAAGAGCATTCCTTCTTAATTTAATTCCTTTTCAAGCTCTGTGAGTGCCAGTAGAAGAAAAATTCCAGAAGAAAACTAATGGAATTTGTTATCATTTTACTTAATAATAGAGATATTCTGATTTCAGAGATGATTTTAGAGGGCAATTCCACTCCTGCAAGGGCAATCCATGGTTTTGGTCTACTAAGAGTCTCCTAAAAATGTCTTTAATATCTCCCTGGCATTTCATCTTTCAGCCACCTCGATTTGTCAGATAGCAATTGTTGCCTCTTTTTGACCCCTCAGATTTTGTTAGCATAATTCAGAGGCACATTTTAAGGTGCCTATTTTCTTTTTTTGTCTTTCTATCTATTTCTCTCTTGCTCTCTCTTAACTTCTTTGTCATTTCAAATAATAAACAAGTAGATAGTTATGAGTTACACTATTCCTTATTTTCTCATTCTTCCTTGCATTGTTTTATCTTGACTTTTAATGGCCTAAGCTTTATAATTGAACTGTTTCTCTTTCATAAAACCAAAGATATTGTTGTTTTTGTTGTCTCAATTTCGCAGACTTCTATGAGTTCCTTCCTCTATGTGATTCTAATCTTGCTCGAATGCTTCACAAGCAGATACTGCTGTTGTGAGATTATTTTGTAAATTATTCCCATATTTATACACAGTGTGCTGTCAGAGGAATCCACCATCAAGGCTGTTCTGGTGTTTCAACAAAAAGCCCCTCCTTTGGCACAAAGATTATCTTGTGAGTCAGAGGGCCTGTCCATTCCATATGTATGATATGGGTTTTAGAACAAAGCTTTGAGTTGAGGTGGTTGCATGGTGGGAACCTTCTCAAACTGCAGATGACACGTCTGTGAGCAGACACCAGGTTGACTAAGAGTTTTTGTTACCCAAATAAGCTTTAAAGCTGTATAAATCTTCCGGAAAGTGATTGTAATCACACTGTAACTTTGGCTTAAGGCAATGGTTCTCAAACTCCAGCTTCCTCCTGCCAGAACTTGGCTTGCAACAAATCAAATAAGTCAAGCATTAGGGTAACCGGTAAGAGAGTAGCTCAAGTCTAGAAACCTGGAAAAATTACACTGAACTTTCTGGTGCTCAGTAAGTTAGTTTTCCCACCCAGAAACACAAAACCAGTATTTCACCAAACAGATGAAAGGAAAACAGGCAATGAGGAGATGAACCATGTGCCATATGATACCAAACCACTCCTCTTTAAACAGAGTAAAGGCCTACTTACAAAGCGTTCTTCATTCTGAAGAACCACACACTAAATCCATGGTTTCAGCTGGGATAGAGTCAATTTGTTTCTTAGTAGCTAGTGCAGTGCTGTGTTATGAATTTGGGATGAAAATAATGTTGATAACACAGTGATGGTTTGGGTGTTGCTGAGCAGTGCTTACCCGAAGTCAAGGACTTTTCAGTGTCTCGTTCTCTGCCAGAAGCTGGGAAGGAGCATGGCCGGGACAGCTGACCTGAAATGGCCAAAGGAACATTGCACAGCATAGACTGCCATACTCAGTATGTACATAAACTGGAGAGAGTTGGCTAGAAGCCCTCTGATTGCTGCTGGGGAACAGGATGGGCACTGATCAGCAGGTGGTGAGCAATTGTGTTGGGCATTGCTTGTTTTTCTTGGGTTTTATTTCCCTCTCTCTCTCTCTCTCCTTTTCATCACAATTATTGTTTTTTATCATAATTAGTATTATTAGTACTATTATTATATTTTAATTTATTTTAACTATTAAACTGTGTTTATCCCAGCCCACAAGTTTTGCCTTTTTTCTAACTCACCTCCCCATCCCACTGGGGAGGGGAGGGGAGGAAGGGGAGGAAGCGGCTGTGTGGTACTTACTTGTCATCTGGGGCTAAACCACACACACAGAGTAAGTCATTAGATGTGATCATCTGTTACAAAGCAAAAGGTGGAACATAAGTTGCACAGAGAAATTTTGTTCATCAGCCTAAAATTCTAAAAAGTTTTAACTTCTGCTGGTGTTACTCTTCTCAGGGAGCTGGTGGGTAAAATGTCAAGGGACAGGGGAAATTTGAGATGGAAAAACTGGCAGTTTTCACATGCCATTTGTCTGAAAATTTATTTCTCCTTCGAAAGGTTCTATGGGCTAGGAGGAAAGAAAAGTGCCTTCTTACAGATAGGAATGTTTTTAGGGTAACTGTAGAAGGTAGCAGTAGAGTTAAAGCAGGAAAGTGCCTGGTGACTGATGTTGCACAGCCTTGTTTATGGGACAGGCACCACCGGCCTGTGCCCTAACATTTCATGCTTTCACAGCAGAGTCAAAGGACAGTGAGAGAGACACCAGGAGCAGGAGTCCATGAGTCATCTTGGTGTTCCTCACTGCGGAAAAGCCTCTTTCCCAATTTGTTTCTTCATTTGCTCCATCCAGGATACACAAGATGTCACCCGCTTAGGTTAATTTTGGAAAGGGGGCTGGAATGATTATGCCAACAGAAAAACAAAACGTGGAGCTTGTGAAAATTCCCCTTTTATTCCAGCTTTTTTCTAGTAGGATGCCTTTTCACCTGCTGGTTTCCATATTGCAACATTTCAGAGGGGGTTTCCACAGATGGAGGATATGAAAATGAGAGAGGAAGAATTGCTACAGGAAGCGGATTTATTAAAAAATTTGGCTGAAGGAGTTTTTTATCACATCTTTGAGTAAGCTGTAGTGGTGTGCTAATGTAAGATGCATCACTGGGTTTGATACTTCTGCCAAACAGAGTATGAAAATAAAACAGCACGTATTTTATACTATTTTTTAACATCATAGAAAAGCTCTACCTTTTCTAGTGTTTTTTTAAATTTTGTGGCTCAAAAGACTAATGCAATTTATTTCCATGGAGTTTTTGAACTTACAAGGTGTTTTATGAAGCAGTACTATGTCTTGGAAAGCAGAGATTGGCCTTTCCAAATATTTGAGAGAAATCATGAATGAAAGAATCATCATGCAAGTCATTGCCTTCTAGTCTGTCTCCTGCAGCCTTCTTTCCTCTACCACATTCATCACCTCCGTCCTTGCCTGCCAGGACATAAAAGCAGACAGCTGCTGCTAGCACTACTCTCTTGCTAGCATTAAGGCACTGAGGACCTCCATCACATCTTTGCTTGTCAGAAAGAAAATTACTTCATCTGGAGCCCAGCTTTCCCCTCTTCTGCTATGTGCAAGTTTGCTTGTGTGTTTCTACATGTACCTCGGTGCTCTGGTGTGGTTTTCCATAAATAATTGTAAACAGGAGAGCACCGGCAGGCAGGGATGCCATCTCAGTCCCAAGAGAGTCAGAAGCTGCAACTCTTTCATGGTGTATGACATCAGCATTCCTGAGCTATGGCTTTTGTCCTCTGATTGTCGGTCTGATCACAAAATTGTCGGCTGATGAACAAGATGTTTCTGTAAAATTTATGTGATACCCTTTGTGTAGCAACACATGGTCTTGACTTACCATGGATTTAGTATGTGGCTCCTCACTGACAGCTGAAAACAGTGTAGAAAAGAAGGCATGAAGAAATTGTAGGGGGGTTTTTTTGCTGGTCTTTTGCAGCTTTGATATTTTTTAAAATTATTTTTTTATGATTTCTCTGGGTTTAGTTTTGTCTGGTATTTATTCTCTGTGCAACAATCATTGCAACAAATGCTGCCCCCCTGTAGCTTTTCTGCAGTGTTTTCACCCAAGTGCTTATGGATAAAGCAATTTTCAATTTCTTTCCTAATGTTACCCACATGCAGTTCTGTTCTGTATGCCAGATAGCTGCTCTGTGGCTTAGGGTGGCACTCAAAGCCCCAAACTGAAATATATGTGATAAAAGGACTGTAGTGTGTTTTTATGTTTAGGGTTGACACAGAAAAAAAAGAGATAGTTATGACAGTATCTGTTATTGTTAAGAGTGTCATTGCTTGAGGGAAGAAGAAAAAAAAGGGAGTGGGAGTGTGCCTTTGTTTCCTCCTAACACATCTGTTCCTTCTGCTTGTTTGCAGTGAGGGGCATGTCCATCTGACAACATCATCAATATGACCTTTCTCTGAGCAGGCACAAGGAACAGATGAATCAGAAGGAAGATATGAATTAAAACCAGATACCTCTCTTGTGCATCACCCTCAGCATTGTTGAAAGGGTACGCTCGAGTTAGGTAGAAGCAGGCCACCTGTAGTGGCAGTGTAGCTGTGACAGCAGTGAGCACACTCATTTGTATGGCAAGAAATGCCTTGCTCCACCTATAGTTTTCCATCAAACTAACTTAGGAAGTCAGGGATAGAAATGGGATTTTGTTTTTGGTCTGCTTGCCTGCTCTGCTTATACAGAACTTCATGCTGAGAACAACAACAGAAGATAGACTTACCAGTTTGATATTCTTTGCTCCAGAATGTCTGAGGATTTTTCCAGTCTTCGTTGGATAACATTAAAAATGAATGGGGTGACTACAATTTTACATGACTCTTTGATGTGAAAGCAATTATTAATGTCTATAATTATCCCCAGAATTACTTGGGTCCTGCAAATGGCATTCAAATCAACATTTTTAACTGTTTTCCAGGGGATGTCATTATATAATTCATAGTAAGTAATAGTACCCTGCAATCTGAGCTCAATATTATTGTCCTTTCAGAATTTATTTCTCAGACCATCCTTCTGAAGAGTGATCATTTTTTATTTTAACCAGTTTTTAAAGTGCTTTAAAGATCTCAGCAGGGGACTGGGTATTGAATAGAGCTTATCTCTTATCACTTTAATGTGAGTCTTAGATGTAAGAACACTGACATCAATGCTTAATCCATTATCCTCTGAATTAGGAGGACCATAGTGAGATCTACACATCTGCTGTCCCATGGTCTTGTTTGCACACAGCCTACCCACCATGGGGCAGAGTGGGAAAGAGAGAAAGCCTTGATGCTGTGCAAGTGTACTCCATCCCAGCCAGAGCTGGAGCTGCATGCAGCCCCATGGCATCCAGGCAGGGCAAGCAGGGCAGGCCCAGTGCCAGCCAGCAGCCAGGGGTCACCAGACAGCTGTGATAGGGAACCAGCTTCGGCGTCACACCAGAAGTCAAGGCAGTGGGTCAGGGTTATTTCAGCAAGGTACACAGCCAGGCACAGGTAAAAAATGTCAGGCAATAGCAAAGGCAAGGCCATCAAGGCATGATTCGTTCGCATGGCTGAGGACATGTGTGTAATTTCCCTTTTTCTCCTCCAGACTTGCACACCATTATGGTGGACTGATAGATTGTCAGCAGACTCACAAGCAAGGTCAGATGACTCTGATCTTTACCGGGTAGGTCACCTTGGAAACATTGATCAGTGAGAATAGGCAATGACACAGGACAATTTTTCAAGGAACAGATATTTTTTTTAGCCCCAGGAGGACAGTAAGGGAAAAACAGTGTACTTGTTGCACCACCTGCAGCTTTACCAGTTTTTCTAAAGGCTTTGGTAGATCCAGACTTAAAATCTGTCTCCTTTCACTTCATCACTGTAATGCTGAACTGTAGGTCTACCTGCTGCCTTTGAAAATCATGGGCTGATCAATCTATTGTTTGAACAGGAGTGAACCTGGTAGCTCTAGAGGAAACCATAAGACCAGGATTTTCAGATTTCGGACTTGCTGCTGGACCCTGGACACCTCATGCTTTTTAAAAGAGGCAGAAAGGATCCTGAAACCATCCGGAGTTTTCAAGAAAGATTTTTATGGAAATGTCAAGGTAAAAACATTTATTCAGGATTGACACAGTAGGTGTAAGTTCTCTCATTCAAAGAAATGTCATAAATCTGAGGTATTAGTAGCATTACTTTATAAGTGTAGTTTATAATCCTCCCAAATCAAGCTTTAATCTGTTTGAAGCCAGGGATCTATAGCACTTTGTGTAGCAAAGATTTCTGGACTAAAAGTTATAGGAACTTACGGGGCTGTGAAGGAGGAAGTGTAGCCTTGTGTGACTCCTAGGAGTCTGGGGTGGGAAAAATCTGGCCTCAAGCTGCTGGGATGCAGCAAACAACAGTGGGGCCTTCAGCAGAAGGGTTAGAGACCTTCTGCCCTGAGTAGAGCAGGAAGAATGAATCATTAAAAAGAACTTTTAAGTCATGAAGATAAAACAGAGATTCCCAGAACGGATGTGGTTCCCAAAGAATATAATCTATGCAATGGAGAAAAGATACACTTCAGAACAAGTTTGTATACACATACATGAGCGTATGCTGAACTGATTAAGCACTGTTCAGTAAGTTTATTCTAGTTCTGTTTTGTTACATGTGTAAATGGAAAAAATATGGCATCTTATATTAAATCAACAGACAACTGAAAGTGACCAGACATCAAAGGTTTTTGAAGACTGATAAAATATTTCCCTGTCCTAGAGAGTGTCTGATCCTTCCCCTCAATTGAATTCCAGATCCAGTTATGGAACCACAGCAACTTTTTTGGCCGCAATGGATCTAAGAAATAACAACCGCAGATCCAGTCCTGATGGAAGAGTGACATAAGGCAGAAGTTTTGAATCCCGTTCTGCTCTCATTAACTCTAAATATATAATTATCACATTTCAGCGAGCTGCTTGTGGATTTGGAATGACACAAGTAAAGGTGGAGTTGTAATAGCAATTAGTTTTCATATAATTTAATTTAATATATACTTTGTATAAATTATACAAAGGGAGGTTGGACCAGATGACCCACTGTGGTCCTTTCCAACCTGACCCATTCTCTGATTCTGTGAATACTTCTCATTTGAATAGAGTTTATGCTCTTGCTATCTGAAATCTCCAGTACAAATATCCTGTAAAGGAATTTCATTATTTCTTCCCTTCAGTATCACAATAGCCAGAAGTTGCTAGATCTTCAGAGAAGACAACTTATTGGCCACAGGGGGCTGTGGTTACTCTGAGACACTTTGAGGAAAAAAATACAAAGGAATGGATACTTGTGCTGTAATTGCTAGAGAAGGACAGCTGAGGAAGATCTTAATGAAGCTTCAGGGCATGACCCTTAGGTCAAGACTAGAGCAAGACTCATGTGTGTGTCTGCCTTCTAGAGAGAAGATAAAAAAGAGTAGCTTGTGAAAGAGGAGTCTTACTGGTCTGCAAAAGCCAAACAATGCTGTAGACCTGTAGAGACATGCCACAAACTCACCAGTCTTCCTAGCTCAGGAAAATCCCAACACAGTTTTATTTCTCTCGAAATTCAGTATTGACACACTGCAGCTGGACTTCCTGGTAGTTCATAGTTCAGTGGGCTATTCCTGCTATGAAGCACAACATATCCAAGCAGCACATTGTTGTTAAAGCTAAAAAAACCTCGTTGTATAGGAGTAGTTTATGGTCTTTATCAAGGTTGTAGTTTTGGATATAATATACTCTGAATACATGATGAGGCATAAAGCAGACTAATGTTACCAAGATGAAGAAGAAGCTCTTTGCCTGAGCCCTGAATTCCACATGAGAGTTAATGTCAGGCCAATATTTCACAGCTACTCTATAGATCACAGTCAGCTGGATTACAGTGAGCACAGCACACACTGCCACCAAAATCCCAATCAGGCAGTAGTTTGCCATCACCATGTGGGCCTCTTGCAACTCCCTGTGGAACTGGAAGCATTCAGATGGCTTGTATGGCTTCGAGGTGCCATAGTATGAGAGAAGAACAGGAGTGATCACCAGTGCTCCCACCAGCCAGACAGCCCCCACCCAGGCTGTGGTGTAGCACTTCCGAAACTCCTGGCGGAGGAGGCGGGCGATGATGATGGCCACGTAAAAGGCGAAGGTCGCGTACATGTGCAGGTAGATGATGGCGCTCGCGAGCCTGCATGTAAATGCATCAAATTTCCACTCCCCCAAAATGTAATAGCTGAGGCGGAACGGGATGCTGAGGAGCATGAAGGTGTGCAGCACCAGGAGGCTGATGATCATAAGGGTCATCACAGATTGGGATCTCCTTTGAAACAGCTGTCGGGACATCATGATGACCCCGAGGATGCCACCAGCCAGGCTGATGATGTACAGGACTATCAGAATGGCGTGGAGCTTCTCTGAGGAGTCCAGCATTGTGTCATTGGACGAATGGTTCTGTTGGGTTATGGAGCTGTTAAGCATCTTCATAAGCTCCTCTTTTGAAGGTTACTGAGAAGGAAAAACAGGAGTGACACGTTTTCTTTGTTACTTCCTTTATTTTTTACTGGAATATCACAGTTCATGAAGAGACACAGTACTGAATGGTATCTGAAATCGTGTTATCCCATGTAGTATACAACTTTATAACTGTTGTCATACTGCATATGACAGCGATAACCTATGCCTCTCAGTATTAAAACCATGTTTTACCTAATTATGAATGAGATTTTGATTTACTAAACTGCATTCTAGGATTTTTTTTCAATTATTTGCCTCTAGATTCAGCCATTTGAAATAATGAAGACACTGTTTGTTTGTAAATTGTGCAAGTTTTATCTGCACTCATAACGCTAAAATTGAAGGTGGGAAAATACTGAAATGTGAAGATATTGTACCTATCGTGTGGATACTCTATGATGATACCTGATCCACCTTTTTAGCATCTTGCTGGATAGGTACAGAATACTCATGAGGTAGCAACAGTTTGTTTCTAGATATATGGATCAAATTGAAAATAAAGTTCTGCAGATGAAAATTCAATCTCTTCTGACTTCATCTGCAAGTATTTTTCCTACAGAATTTCCCTAGAGCTACTCTACAATGAAAAGTGAAGAAAAGCTAAAAATTAATTTAGGAATGATCTTCTGAAAGATATAATTCTTTTGGCACTTATTGAACATAGCCACATGAAGCTGCATTCTTTTTTAGACTTAATTCAAAATGCAGACTTGCATACAGATTTCTGTGCAAGTATACAGGGATAGCATGCAGGGTAGAGACATACTTTGCCAATGAAATTTATCCTTACCTTAAAAAGAGTTTTGAAAGAACGCCGTAAGAGCTGAAAAATTATCTCTTAAGAAAGCAGTGTCTTCCCTCTCTGATTCCTTTGAAGTTTGAAATCAGTAAACTTGTTTTAATTGGCAATTCCTAATTCTTTGTGCTCATCTGTAAAGTGATAGACTGCAACTGCAAAACATTTTCAGAGGAACTTCTTATTTATGAAGCATCAGGCAAAGCATCTTTAGAAAGCCAAGATCGGTATCAACCTTTCTGTTCACCTCCTTTTAAAATTCATGACCTTAAAGCATTTAAATGTTTAAAATTGTTTACTTGTCTAATATTCCCAAGACAAGCACAAGAAATTTCCCAGAAACTTTGCTATACCAGCAGTTCTACAAACCAATTAATTTTCCAACATATATTGTTAATATTTCAAAGTGGCTTTGAGAATGTACAAGTTTTAGTTGTTCTAAACAGCATAATTACAGTTTAATGCCAACATTTCATATCACTTAGAAATAGATACTATTTTTTCACTATTTATAGCAATAAAATATATGAATTTTACCTTATAATCTCTTCTTTTTGTGACTTCACCCTGAAATGTGCTATTTCATGCAGCTGTAGCATATGTCATACATAAGCAGAGTGAAAAAACAGCCTTTGACCTGTTTGACCAAGACGACTGAGGGTTTTCTCAGCCCACACACAGGAAGAAACAAGCCTTTCTTTTTGCTTCACTGTGGTAGCAATCTCATACGTGCAACTTCTAATGTCCTTTTCATCATGGAGAGAGAACCACTGGAAAAGCTGCTGAGCTGCCAGAGACCATCACTGTGCTGGGACATGTAGAACAGACCCATACATCTAGTCAGGACTACCTCTGACCACAATTTGGTCAGTCTTAAAGCCCAGATGGGCAGTGATTCCCTGAACCATACAACTACCACCAGTTACTGGGATTTGCTACTAAACAAGTGAGAAGTGCCACTGATAAGAAAAGAAACATGGACCTGAGCAACGTTTTTTTTTTCCTTATACATGCACTTTTCCCCTGAACTTGCTTTATGTCTAATAATTAAGCTAAATGTTCCAGAATAACGAAGGGTTTAGCAGACTTAACAGGGGATTTCACTCTAACATGTTATTGGATCATCAAGAACTCAGAGGAGATTACTCACTGTTTAAATATTATAAGTAAAACAAGCTGTCGACATATATTAAAAGCAACTTGAGGGCTCCCCCTATTAAAAAAAAGACATAGAGAAGCCAGTGGGCCTTGAAAATTATTCCTGAACTAAAGGCATGAATGCAGACCCCAAAACGTATCATTAGTATATGGCAGCTCCCTAAACAGAGGAAGACTTCGAGTCACATCTCTTGTAGAGACATTAAAAAGCAGTTTCTTGACCAAAAATTAACCAGAAAAATGTTAGTCCAGTTTATTTTTCAGCTACAGTTCTAGATTTCACTCCGAGTCATCCCTACTCAAACATGATAGGCAACACACAAGGTTTTGTGAGCAATAACATATTTGCAATATTCCAGCAGGGTTGAACTAGCATTGTTTCTGCCATTGGTCAGCCACCTTCTGCTGTGGATGAGAGGATGGCTCCCTTTGAGAGGTATCTCTCCTATTAAGAACAGTGTTAGGAAGAACAAGATGTGAAAGAGAGCTACTAGAACAAAACAAATACAAAACTTCAAAAAATAAAAACTCAGAAAGAGAAACAGGAAAGTCTGCGAGGGTGAGCAAGAATGTGGAAACAGCAGTCTGGGAGACATTCTCAGGATAAACCCTGAAGGCTTTGAGAGAGCAGGCACCATTTCATCTGGACCAGGATTCAGAACAGCAGGGATGCCCATTTTGGACACTGCAGATATTTGTGGGCTTGGCGTAATAGAAATGTGTGATTGTTCCATCAGAACACTGCTGGAGAACAACTACCTGGGTAATGGTACTCACCAGCTGTGGTTCCAGCATCACTTAATCCCACATAAGGACAGGCTGCTGCCTGACACGGTAGTGGTGGTGGCTGGATTACAAAATGATCAGCTGGTTCTGCAAAAATGCACAGGAAGCTAGTGAACAGCCTGGATGTCAAGACACTGACGGTTTTCATGAAACTACAGCCACTGCCTCCAGGTGAAGCAGGAAATGGCTGCTGCCTTGTCCACAGAGCTTGAAGGAATCCACAAACCTTGAACAACCAAGTAATAAAATCAGAAGAGACATGAAGAAATTGCATTCCTCTAGTAGCTGCTATGTGACAGCCAGCACTCCAGACAGAGCTGAATCAGACTCTGAGGTCAAGGGCTTGGTGCACTCCATTACCTTCTTCAGTCCGGTCTGGGCTCTTTGGATGTAAAGCGAGGCCAAAACCCAGCAAGGACGTTGCATGGATAATTCTCTTGTCACCTTGGGGACGGTGCTGTTGGCTGGCACCAAAACTGCTGAAGGTCAGAATGGAACTTCTCCACTGACTTTTTCATACTTCTCAGTCTCTTTTTCCTTGAAACATTCCTTGAAGCTTCTGTGCTAATGCTGTTCAGTGTGCTAACCTTTTATCTTCATGTTCTTCTGTTAAATAAAAAAAAAAATTAAAAAAATATCTCTCAACTCAGGTCTGTAATCTAGGTGTAAATTTTTAGGTTAGTTTGTTATTTGAGTACAAGAGGAAATTGAGTCAGCACGTGGCTTGCCTTGACCAGTGGTGATCATAAAGATTGAAAGAGGAATGCATCAATACACAGCAGAGATCCAGGTCAAGATTAGAATTACAAATAGATTTTAAGGAAGGAAGGAAGTGGCATGTCTGATTCAACACTGGGGTAAACAGAAGATAAAGACTAAGGGTGAAGGTTTCAATTACTGAGATGGAATAATGAAACACAAGAAGAAGTAGTAGTTGAGAAGAGAAACAAGGCCTGCTGGATGTTGGGAGGCGGGATGAATCTCTGTGGAAGTGTCGCTGCTGGTGCTCATGAATGGATGTAGCAGACTTCCTTTAAGCAGGCACTAGGTCCATGGTAGAATTCTAACATCTTCATTTCATGTCTACATGATTTCCTCTGCTTCCATGTCAGTTTACAAATGTCTTTTCTGGTCAGTACAATAGCACCCAAGGTTTTACATGGGATTTCAAGAGCTCCTTTCTGTCCTGGAACAGCCGTAAAACGGTCTTGCCTTTTGTGACTGGGTAGATTTTCAGTTTTAGCTACTTCCAAACAAGGGTGATAACTGCTAATTTAAATGATTTATTAATATTAATCCTCTATTGCTAGCTGCTTACAAGAACTGAGCTACACATAGGTCATAAACAATGGCAAGATAGGGAATACCTGTGTTATGCTTTAACATACTGCTTTATCTGGGATTGCAGATGAAATCACAGTTCTTGCTGTCTCACTCCCACCTTGTCAGACATGAGTCACAGGTACTGGATAGTGAGCAAATCATGCTCCATGGTTAGGGAACATGCAGGATAATCCCTTTAATTTGCCAATCCCACCCACCCATGCATCATGAAGAATTTACTAACTCCAGACAGTAAATGGTCAACAAGTTTAGCAGAACTTTTCAGATTCTTGGACTACTTTTCTAATTACTTGATTGCAGACTTACTAAGAAATTTCTCAGGCTTCGTCAGGATGGAAGAGGCTGTCTGGCTTCTCTGTTTATTAGAAATCATAATATATAGTTGCCTTACTCATACCTACTTAGTATGCCTCAAAAGTAGACATTATGCTTTATATAAATAGAAGTAATATATTATGGATTTCTGTGGAGGAATTTGGCAGAGTATATCAAAGGCAGGCTATGACTTACCTTTTAAAACAAAGTTATTATTTATTTGGTTTGGTGCAGAGAAGTGATTTATTATTATAAATTCAGGAACTTGACATTATTCTCCTGTGGTGGTACATACCAGTTTAGAAGTAAGTGAGAAGATTTATTAAATAGTTTTGTCCTACTATTTGGTCTAGTTGCCCTCCAACACCTTTAGTGGCTATTAAAGTTGTTGTTGCTTTAGTTTACTCCAGAAAATTGGTATTACTGGCTATAAAGCCATTTTACTTGGGAACAGCTGAAGAAAACTGCATGTGAGTCAAGGATCTGACACCAAGAGCACAAATTTTTCCTTATCCCAGATGCTTTCCTTTCTGCTTGGCCATGCTGCTACTCATCGTCCTTCTCAAACTTCCCATTGTTTCAGTCTCACAGCATTTTTCAGAAATCTGTGTTTTAAGGAACAGCCCCACATAATGCTACTTTACCTTGCTTCTCATGTTCTTGATAAACAAGGTCACAGCCAGAGTTGGAATTCTTCCTTCCTGACACTTATATAAAAAATCAACAAGGCTCTTCAGGAATTAGATCCCTGAAAATAATTTTTGCTTGACACAGAGCTGGGCAAGGCTTATTCTTTACTAAACTAAAAAGCAATTAGAAAGAAAGAACATAAACCAATTAACTCATGCAGGAAAACATGATAGCAGTTTTCAGTGAGTTACAGGAAGCATGGAGGGTGCCCAAAACACAAAGGTGGTGCTTTCAAGGTGGAGTGGAGAGGCTGGTTTTGGGATTGTTCACCCCATCTACTCCCCTCTGGTCAGAACCCCGCTGGAATACTGCATTTAATTCTGGGCCCCCAGCATAAGAAGGATGTGAACATGCTGGAGCAAGTCCAGAGGAGGCCACAAAATGATCAGAGGGGTGGAGCACCTCTCCTATGAAAACAGACTGAGGAGAGTTGGGGTTATTCATCCTGGAGAAGAGAAGGCTCTGGGGAGACGTAAGAGTGCTTTCCGATATCTGAAGGAGACCTACAGAAAGATGAAGAGGGACGTTTTACAAGGACATGTAGGGGTAAGATAAGGGTAATAGTAACGGCGTCAAAGTGGAAGAGGAGAGATTTAGATTAGATATGAGGAAGAAATTATTTATTGGAAGGGTGGTGAGGCTCTGAACAGGTTATGCAAAGAAGCTGTGGATGCCCCATTTCTGGAGACGCTCAAGGCTTTGATGGATGGGTCTTTGAGTAACGTGGTCTAGTGGAAGGTGTTCCTCTTTATGGCAGGGAAGCTGAAACTTGACGATAGTTGAAGTCCCCTCCAAACCACGCCATTCTATGATTCCATGACTGGGTTTTGAATTTGGGTTGTTTTCAGGAATTCCCACTGGTCTTAACCTCTCTGAGATCTTACAACTGTATGTTTGTGACCACATTTCACAAATACGAGCCTTATCTTTACTGAGGCAAATTTCCCATTTTTCTGGAAGAAAAGCAAGTGCTCATGTTCTGAATGGAGCTGCAGAGAGAGCACTAGAAGAAAGGGATGAGGACTCTGAATATGAGAAATGATTGAATTTTTCAGTAAATTAGTTTATAATTTGATGAATCTGGTGTCTAGAGGACCATCACCCCAATTTCATCAAAATGCACATCCAAAAAAGTCAGTTAATTAAAAAATAAGAAAAAAGAGGATTTTTAACTATTGAAAATTTGAAGTATCCTATGTCACCTCTGTAGGAATGAAACCTGTGAGCGAATCAGAAAAAAAGAATTAGCATTTATCTTTATGAGTGTTGGGTGGTAGGGAGTGGGAATGATTATCAATAGTGTGAATTCTAAGACACAAAGGAAATCAAATACATTAAATATCAGCACAAAAGAGAAGACCTAGAGCACATCCAAAAAATAGTGATAATGTTTTATTCTGTTCTCTGTGGTAGAAAATGGACTGGTTGTGAAAGGAGAAAGTTTTTTAGCTCCTATCACTAAAAAGAGAACTGAATACAAAAACCATGCTGCAAGCTATCACACTTTTGTGATTTAATTTCCTGTGAGATATCCAAAGATGCCTAAAGAAGCAAAAGTGAGTTTGAAATTTGAACTTTTTGGCTGTTGGTGCCACCACAGAAATTGCTTCCTTCAAGCGCCTGGAAGAACAGACAGCATTAGTCCCACAAACAGAGGAAACTCCAAAGTTGAGGCTATTTGGCAGTGGACAGAGCCCTGTATTTACAAAAACTGATTCTCTCACCTTCAGAGTGCCTTGTCCATACCATGGTCACCATTTGCAGAAGAAAATACAGCAGAGAGAAAAGCAGGTCTGCAGCACTCAGCGACAGAAGTGGCTTAAAGCATTGGGCAGACAGGAATAATCTGAAGGGATTTAAAAAGAGATGCTCACCATATATTTAAAGTGTACTTCCTCCCAATCCCTGCCTTGGAAAAGGTTCTGGTGACTCCTTCAGTGATGCCAGTAGCAGCCAGGAATGAACCTCTCTGCTGGCAAGTCCATCATCCATGGTTCCAGCAGAACAATGTAATCTCTGCTGCCTTTTTTTTGCTAGTTGGGAAATCTCTATGCTTCCATTACACAAGCTGTTTACAGGAATGAAATGCAATGAATGCCATGTGTATGTCTGTTTATAGCCCATAATCTCAGCACATGGCAAAGAGAATACATACAACCAATCAAAATGCTCTCATGCTAAAATGATCATGATCCTAAGTGCCATCAGACTGTCTACATAGATTCATTCAATAGCTTTCATGATTTCTTTGTTTCCTCAGTTCAAGGATTTGAGCAATTACTGGAATTGTAAGAATATTTCTACCCTTGAGCATAGATGGGCCATGCAGATAATTAACGTATTTTAACCTAACTCTGTGAAAATTGAATATGTGATAAGTTCCAACTGAACTGTTTATCAGAGTCCTGATGAACTTATCTTTCCATTATAGGAAAGATTGTAGAACAAAAGAATAAGATGGAGGGGAATATTTAAAATGGAGTGATTAACTTAATTGCTTTTTATTCAACCACCAGTAGTTCCTAGAAATGAAGGGTGGGAGAAGCCATTTATTTATTTATTTATTTAACCTAAGACTGAGAGAGAGAAAAAATTGCCTTAAGTATGATTGATCTAAAGTGTAGATGAAAATCAGGGATGAAGATTACCTGCACATTTCAAGGGTACATAGACTTGTGTGCTCCAATTGTACATTTTCAATGCAAAAAACAGCAGAAACAATTGTGGTAGAAACAAGCATCTTTAAACACATTATATTTAGCTATAAACCTAAAGGCCTAATTAATCAAAAAATTCAAACTTTGGTTCCTTTAAATCAGAAGATGCAAACTGTCAAAAATAAATCCAGGGATTATGTTCTCAGTTCAAAGGAGGACACTGAAAGGGCCAATTAATTTTCTTCTTACTTTTTTTTCCCACTAAGCATGCTTCTAGGCAAGACTGTCAAAACATTGTTAGCCAGCATAAACCAATTGCTACCTATGAGAAGCTAAAGATTAATTAATTCAAAAGTTGTTTTTAGGTCCTCCTGATATTTCAAAATCCTGATTAAAAAACTAAAGAATAACAGGCTTTTCTGATTTGAACCTGTCACAGTTTGACGCTGGCTAAGTGCCAGGCACACACAAAAAAGCCCCATCTACTTTTTTTCCTCTGCTATAGCTGAGCAGAGGAGGGGGAATTGAAAACTTCGTTTTCATGAGTTGAGATAAGGATTATTGAAAAAAAAAAAAACCACTTTAAGGCAAAACAGGTTCAAAACTTATACAGCATAAAGAAGATTTATTAACAGAGTTAAAAGTAAAAAGGGTAATGAGAACCAAAGCAAACCTTCAGAACACCTTTCTTTCCCAGGCCCTCCCTCTTTCCACTGACTGTGCAAGGAAAAAAAAATAGGGTTTTGGTCAGTATTTCACTTCTTAAAGATCTTTCTTCAGTATGCTCAAGGAAAAGAGTTTCTTATTCTGTGCCGTGGGAACCTTCCCACGGGCCAAGCAGTCTTCCCACAAGTGCCCAGCGTGGGCCATTTTAGTTCCTGGAGTTTCGTCTTTTAAGGATGAGCTGTTCTAGTTTGGAAGCGAAGGCTCTCTTCCTGTATCTCTAAAAGCAAGGGTCATCTCGCTCTGAGTTCCTCGCTAGATTACAGCTTTTCAGCATCCACACGCTCCAGCATGAGTACTCTTCTTCACAGGATGTGAGTGGATCTCTGCACCCCCCAATACACCTCATGAATTACAGGGAAACTGTTTATTGCATTATAGTCTTCACCACAGCTCACAGGAGAATCTCAGCTCCGGCACTTGGAGCACCTCCTCCCTCTCCTTTTTTCCACTGACCTCAGTGCTGCCATGTTGGTTTTCCTCGCATGTCCTCACTTTTCCTTTTTCCTCTGACTTGGAAAAAAGTTGGTGTCTGTAAGTTGCAGTCGAGAAGTTGATCTCATCTGGGCTCCACCTCAGGGAATTGTTTGCCATGTCTTTCGTTGGTGGCCATGTGGTCACTGCCAGTACCACATGGCCAGCCCTGGCCACATGGTCCTCACCAGCACCGCACAGGCAACTTCAGCCTCAGGAGGGCCCTGGCCATGAGGTCCTGGCCTCGAGAGGGCTCCAGCTTCCTGGCCCCCAGCTGCCTGGCTCCAGCTGCCTGGCCTCCAGCTGCGGTGCCGGGATGGTTCCCAGTGGCCCCCACTGGGATGGGCTTCAGTGGCCCCCGCCAGGATGGGGCCCAGCAGCCACCTCACCACCCCTCAGGAGAAGAAAAAGAGAACTTCCAGCGGTTTTTCCTTTCTTAAATATGTTATCACAGAGGTGTTACCAACTTGTCTAATTGGGCTAGTAATCTGCCCATTGTCAGAGCCCTCAGCGATTGGCTCTGTGCCAGACATAGAAGTTTAGAGCAGCTTTTCTCCTGCCTTCGCTAAAAACCAGGCTGTGTTAAACCAGCACAGAGCCTTAGGAATTTTTTTGCTTTACATGTTCAAATTTAACAATTTGAACAAAAATAAGATTGTATTAAAATCTATTTTATTTTCTAAACTAAAGTAAAGCTCTTTGGAACAACTCAAACCACGTGTTTAAGGAATTTTACAGTCTTTTAACTCCTTCTTTTAAAATGTGGCTTAAATTCTGGCTGGCAGCTAAGCTAAGTCCTCACTCATTTCCCCCAGAGGGACGGGGAAGAGAATTGGAAGGGCAAAAGAGAGAAGAAAGCTTTTGGGTCAAGATAAAGGCAGTTTAATAGGTAGAGGGGGATAAAGGGAAACATAAATTAAGCAATGCAAAGGCAGTCATCACTCACCATCAGAAAACGATGCCCAACCAGTCTCTGAGCAGCACCTACTTTCGCAAAACT
The DNA here is from genome assembly GCA_013397115.1 of Edolisoma coerulescens. NCBI lineage: Eukaryota > Metazoa > Chordata > Aves > Passeriformes > Campephagidae > Edolisoma > Edolisoma coerulescens. The sequence goes on from VWZW01007479.1 coordinate 4,079,378, forward strand.
CCCCCTTCGCAGTTTTACTGCTGAGTGTGTTGCTATATGGGATGGAATGTCCTTTTGGACAGTTCAGGTCAGCTGTCCTAGCTGTGTCGCCTCCCCACCTCTTGCCCACCTCCAGCCCATGGGCTAGAAGAGTAGACTTGTAAAAGAGAGAAGGTGTTGGTGCTATGAAAGCCTGGCTCAGCAAGGGCTAAACCACTGATGTGTTATCAACACTGTTTTGCCACTAATCTAAAACACAGCACCATATGGGCAGCTATGGAGAAAAATTGCTCCATCCCAACCAGTGCCAGTACAGGAAAAGAAAAATATGATTGCGAAGAAAACAGTTTAAATACTCTGAATATGTAACAAAATATTAAAAATTTCAAAATGAAAGGTTTTTTTGGAACTATTTTAAAAAGTAAGTTAACAAAGTTTTTCTGGAATATGGATTAATCCAGGAAAAAATCTTTCTAGGGTAAAAGTTTCATCTGAATGAACCACTAATAAGGACAATACTTACTTAATATTTTCCTGAAAGCATCTGTCTCTAGTAGCAAAACTCTCACTTGGTAGAAGAAGACAGGGACAGAGTGGGGTGTGTTAAAAAGGGTTTGGTCACTGGAAGATTGGGCATATCATGTAAGCAAAGGCTTCAGGCGTGAGGGTCAAACATGGCACTGAAGGTCTTCCAAAAAAGAGCCACCAGGAGAAGCTGGCAGTCAGTTGAAAGCAAAGCTCTTCAGTGCTGGATCTGGTAACCTCCAGCATCCCCACTATGAGCTGTGTAACAGCACAGAGCTTTGTGGATAGCATTGAGTGGGAAGAAGCAGTAGTATGCTGGAAGCTGGGGCTACTGTTCAGAGGGACCTCAGCAGGCTGGGGGAATGGTGGTCAGTCTCCCTCCTGCCATAATTTAGTTAATTGTGCCTTGGGGCAGCAAGCTGTGTGGCTGTTGCTAAAAAATGCTTTGAAAATAAGAGAAAAGATAAGATTATGGAGCCCTATACATGTTGCTTGTCAGATCACTTTATTCTTTCTTAATAAGGGCTTTGGGTACAAAGAATAAAGTTTGGATTATGAACACTTAGGGGAAGCAGAAGGGCAGCACCAGTCTCCTCTCTCTTGTGACCAGCAACAGGGCCCAAGGGAACGGCTTCAAGCTCTCAGAGGAAGTTTAAGCTGGATATTAGAAAAATGTTCTTCACCCACAGGGTGGTTGAGCATTGGAACAGACTTCCCAGGAAACAGTGATGGCCCCAGTCTTGCCAGAGCTCAGGAAGCATTTGGACAATGCTCTCAGGCACAGGGTGTGATCCTTGAGGTTGTCCTGTGCAGGGCTAGGAGTTGGACTTTGGATCCTGTGGGTCCTTTCCAGTTCAGGATATTCTGTGACATGGCCTGAAGTTATGACAGGGGAGGTTTAGTTTGCGTATTGGAAAAGGTTCTTCACCCAGAGNGTGGTTGAGCATTGGAACAGACTTCCCAGGAAACAGTGATGGCCCCAGTCTTGCCAGAGCTCAGGAAGCATTTGGACAATGCTCTCAGGCACAGGGTGTGATCCTTGAGGTTGTCCTGTGCAGGGCTAGGAGTTGGACTTTGGATCCTGTGGGTCCTTTCCAGTTCAGGATATTCTGTGACATGGCCTGAAGTTATGACAGGGGAGGTTTAGTTTGCGTATTGGAAAAGGTTCTTCACCCAGAGGGTGCTTGGGCACTGGAACAGGCTCCCCAAGGAAGTGGTCACAGCACCAGCCTGACAGAGTTCAAGAAGCATTGGTACAACACTCTCAGGTGCATGACTCTTAGGGTGTCCTGTGTTGGGGCAGGAGCTGGACTCAACAATCCTTGAGGGTCCCTTCCAACTCAGCATATTCTATGATTCTGTGATATTCATAACAATTTGAGAGTGGTGTAGCTGTGGGTCAGGAGGCCCAGAGAAGGTGTTTGGATTCTCCATCCTTAAAGATTTTCAAAACACAACTAGACCCAGTCCTGGGCAGTCTCATCTAACTTTGAGTTTAGCCATGCTTTGAGCAGAGGGTAGGACTGGTTGATCTCGAGAGATCTCTTACTATCCATTTTTGGCTGTGATTTTAACTCATCTCAACACTACAGAGGTGAATCTTCCTTCCACATCTTTACTTTGTGTTCACAAGTTTATGAAAGTTCAAGTTCCTAAATTTGGTTACTAAATGTAGTTACTAACTGGCAGCAATTACTAATGTGGAACATTTTGTAACACAAATTTAAGTTATCATTTGCTCCTACACACATCCTGACCTCCAGAACAAGATTTTGTCCTTGCTATTATTTTATCATCTCAGGATTTTTCTGTTCTAGCAAAAATACCCCTTGACATTAAACTACAGTAAACCACCTTGGTCCAACATAATTACTACTTCTGTCATTTTTACTTCACAAGTAACTGCAGTGGTTTCACACTCCTACACATTTTTGTAAAAGATGTTGTTATGGCGATACATTTCACATCCTGTATTTCTTATGTGTCTCTGCTACCACTCTTTTGTGTCCCCTGTATACTTAAATATGCTCACAAGTGACCAGTTTGGGGTATTAAATCAAGGAACAGCTGAGATAATTTTTGCAGATTCTTCTTTGTGTTATATCTTGGCATTACTTATTTCTCTGTGAACTAACTGGCTTGTCATATGTTTTATTTTTTCTTGTAATTTTGCAGTTTCCTGTACTTCACATTCATTGGAGTGTTAAGTGTGCTGGTGGTGTTTGCCATCCTTGTTTATTGTCCACACCCCACTGCTGCATTACAAAGAGCTCTAGCTCTTCAAAAGCGCTACAGAAGGCTCAGCCTTTCAAACTGCTTAGTCGACTGAACATTAATACTGCTCGGTGAAACAGGTATCAGCCCAGATTTACAGCCTCCTGTTAGTGGCAGACGGAATGAGGACTCCACTTTCAAGTGTAATTGTTTTTCATTTTGTTATTTGTGACTGACTTTCCAGGTTGATTATTGTTGAGACAAAGAAAAGTGCACAAAAATGTGCAACATCCATTCAGCAGCCCTGAAAGGAGCACATTCCTGAATATCAGAGCAGTGCTACAGTGAATTGCCTCTTTATTTATCATAACAGTGCATACAGAGGAGATAATGGCAGAGCTAATGAGACTCTGCATGTATATATGGGTTACATTACTAATGAGAAACAGCTCCACTAATTAACTCTGCTCCCTAATGAAATTAAATTCATGCTGTAAAAGACTTTTACAATAAATTTAATACAAACCCAAAGTATATCAGTTTCTAACTCCTTCATTGTGGCAGGGTGACATAAACAATATCATGATTCCATATTGGTATGGAACAGTAGGCATTGTTGGTAGGCTGAGGTTGTTCCAGTTTCCTCAAAAACCGCAATAGCTTCCTTTCCTCATCCCTTCCTTTCCTGCACACATGCAGACTGGTACATCAGTGAACTATTATTTCTCAGTTTTTAAGTTAATTTTTGAGAGAAACTTGATACATAAGATTGCCCATGTAAATTCATTAAAACCAATATAAGCTCAAATTGTGGCTTTAGTTTCTTCCCAAGTGGTGAGCTGAATTCTTAGCAAACTTCACAAAGCATATTCACACTGACTGGTCCTACGAATTATTGTCTGTCTTCCACTCTGTGAGCATCTCCTTAATATGCTGTTTGGATGCTCTGCTAGTTCTTTCCTTCTGGAGTATCCTGGTTTTCCATGCTCGAAGCAGAGCTGAGACCACAAATACTTTAGTTCTTGCATTACTTGAATAATGAATTATGTGCCATCATGACCCTGCAATACAAAAGAGTCTTCAAAAGTGAGAGAGATGTCAAGAAGCTGTAGAACCACCTCAGCTGCATTTTTTTTGTCATAAGTGGATGGAGAACACAAAATTTGGTGATGCACTTCTGGTGCATCATTATCCACTTCAAGCTGCCCAGACACATGGACTGCATATTAACAAAGCCAATTTACCCCATGCTGAGTTCTCCTTGTTCAGAACAGACCAGTCAGGAAACCATTTCTAGTAGTGCCCTCTCTTTTCCTGGCACGCTACACAGAAGGATTTGAAGCACTCAACAGCATCTCTGGTGATGTTTGCATACTCAGATGACAAGTGTTTCATGGCAGAGTCGTGGCCGCCATGGCCATATGTGCTTCTATGCTTATATCGTATGTATCCTCAATGCTCACATAAAGGAGGCTCCTCTTCTGTTTGCCTCCTCTCAATCAACTTCTCAGTGCGTCCACACGTAGAATTTCATATCTGAAATGAGGCAAAGAGTAAGCAGTTTATTAGAAATAATTCTGTGTATCTAAATGGGGAAAGCAGTGAGATATACACTTCAACTTAAAAACCAGAGAGAGTGGGTTCTCCATCTTACTTTCTAAGCAGATATATTCATGGCTCAACTTTGACTTGGAATTCTGTCTTTCTTGTCTTTATTTAGCAACTATTTAGCAATAGTTGCACAATACTGTCTCTTTGGATTCATGTACCTGGAGCATTTCTTATTCTTTTTGTACTGTTGTTCTGTAAATTTAAGTTGAAAGTCCTGGGGCAATTTCAGGAATGATTACTTAGCAATTAGAGAAATCTGATTCAACTCCCTCTGTTTACGTACAACTGCTCTTGCATCAATTTCTGACATACGTTACAGCCATATTGTGAAACTGCACATTGATGATGCACTCCAATAATGAAATGTAAAATGTAAAATGAATACAATTTTCAATCGTTTCTCAGAATTACTTCCAGTTATTTTGCAAAATGACAGAAAATACCAGGCAGATATTACGCAAAATATCTAATCTCTAGGTTTTTGAACTTGTTGGTTTAAAAGATAACAGAAAGAGCTGTTTTCATTTTATTTCCCAGACTGTCTAAAACCCCAGGTATATTAGCACACTACATATCACATTTTCTAAAATAAAAACTCTTCTGAGGTGCACTTTGCTTTGTAAACTTTACAGCGGTTTTTAATTATTTTTTCTGTTGGATTGATATTTGACCTGACCTTCCCCACTAGAACACTAGTGATAAAAGATGAAATTTTGTGAAATGCTGGAAACCATTAGGTATTTCAGGTGATGACCAGGCAAAGGATATGGTCCAGTGGAGTAATAAAATGGCCATTACTTTTGGAAATACCTAAACCCAGTCATATTAGGTAGCTGAAACCATCAGTTCATGAAAGAACAGCAAATTGCCAATATTTTTTTTTTAACAGCCACTTTCACAGATTTCATCATATTGTATACAGATTGTCTGCTGTTCAGGTTTAAACTTCTGAAGGCCAGTTCACTGTAGAGACAGTTTTATTCTTGCAAGCTGAATTTAACTTATGAGCTGTTTTTCCCTATGTGAAATTTTGTGATGCTATTTCTAGTGTATGGACACATTTCATGTCTTGAGAGGATGCTCATTCAGCTGCTCCTTCTGTTGCAGAGGACAGGGACTGTGGTCTGTCTCCATGTATGTGGAATTTGCACCCATTTGTAGTTTCTCTCCATGCAGCCTCCAAAGAGGTGAGACTCTCCTCTCCAAGGGTGTGATTGAAGGTTGTCTGTCATGTATTTTCCCATTAGTGCAGACACAGTCTTCCCTTTCTTATTTTCTCTCACATTTTTGTAGTTATTTTATTAGCGAAGTCTCTGTGAGGTCTTGCTGCACTGAGGAAAAGTACTGGGAAGACAAAGTCCTATGTGCAATTCTTACATGTCTCTGTTAGAGACCATGGTGCCACCACTCCACTAGCATATGCCTACCCCCTCAATCATTGGCTGGTTGTTGTGTTTCTCAATGCTGCAGACCTCTAAAGCAGATGAGAGGCTGTGAGCTCTTTTCCGTGAGTCCTTCCCTCAGCATGTGTCCCTTGTCAAGAGCAAGCCAGGGTCTTGCTTCCTACAGGTTCATGTGAAGCATTTGGGGATGCTATGAAATTTCTCTGCTAGCACCTGTCTTGCCTCCACTGTTGGCATTGGGCACGTGCCCCTTCCTGACTGTGACCCTGCTGTGGGTGGGGTTGCCTGTGGATTTGATAACTGAGCCCCCAGCTGGTTGTGCCTTACTCTTCCCAGCTATGGGACTGGCACCATTTCCATTAGCAAGACTTGATCTACTTGTCTGAAGTTCAACAAAGGCAAATGCAGGGTCTTGCACCTGAGGAAAAATAATCCCCTGCACCAGCACAGGCAGGGGGTCAACCTGATGGAAAGCAGCTCTGCAGAAAAGGACCTGGAAGTCCTGGGTGTCCATGAGCCAGCAGTGCCCTTGCGGCCAAAATGGCCAGTGGTATCCTGGGGTGCATTAGGAAGAGCTTTGCCAGCAGGTCGAGGGAGGTGATCCTACCCCTCTCCTCAGCCCTGCTGAGGCCACACCTAGAGTCTTGTGTCCAGTTCTGGGCTCCTGGGTACAAGAGAGACATGGGGCTCCTGGAGCAGGTCCAGTGAAGGGCTACGAAGATGAGCAGCTCTACAGTTCTACGGGAGCCTCTCTCTTATGAGGACAGGCTGAGAGAGCTGGGCCTGTTAAGCCTGAGAACTGATGACTGAGAGGGGCCCTCGTCAATGTCTATCAGTATCTGAAGGGAGGGTGCCAAGAGGATGTTTCCAGGCTTTTCTCAGTGGTGCCAAGCACTAGGATGCAAGGCAATGGGCAGAAACAGCTGCACAACAAGTTCCGTCTGAATATGAAGAGGAACTTCTTTACTGTGCAGTGACGGTGCACTGGAACAGATTGCCCAGAGAGGTTGTGGAGTCTGTCTCATTGGAGATATCAAGGACCATCTGGATGCAATCCTGTGTTTTTTTCCTCTAGGATGGCTCTGCTTGAGCAGGGAGGCTGGACCAGATAACCCACTGTGGGCGCTTTTCACCTTACCCAGTGTTTGATTTTGTGATTCTGAGCCCCAGTCCCACCGTGAATGACGCACAATTCCTTGAGGGCACAGCTGCCAGAGCTGATGAGCAAAACGAGCCTGGCATTCCCAAACTGGAGGCATTACTAGGAAAGAGGGAAGTTACTGGTTGAGGGTGAAAGCAGCCAGCTGGCCTGTCTGCTTCCTGCTGAGAAAAGAGGACTACATATTACTTATAGTTGGCCTCCAGGGAATGGACACCGTATATTATCTTTATTAGTTTTTCTCTATTCAGCAGAAAATTTGGTTTATTAAGCAGCTGTTTACAAGTGAGGAAAATTACTTCACCGAGTGCCAGAAACTTTAGTTTGATTTTCTGAAATTTCTGTCTGGGAAGTCAAGCTGGTGTTTTATTAATGACCCCTTGACTTTTGAAACCAGCCCTTGTTTCCAATCAAGTCCGAGCCATAGGGTTTACTTACAGGGAAAATGCATGCAAAGTCCTATTTCTCTGAAAACAGCAGAAATGAGTGACTTTATAGGTCAGAAATGTCCAATTCTGCAACACTGTTGAGGCTTTTACTCAGGAGCTGCTGCCTCTGCTGCCTTCAGGGGTTGTCATGCCCATCTCTCTCCATCGCTGGAGAAAGCATCAAGTGCCTGAAATCCCCAAACCCCCTTTCTTGGCCTGAAGGTGTGGAGGTACCTTCTTCCTCAACCAGTACCTTTAGTCTAAGGCACCCTGGTTATTGGGAATACACGGGAATGGAAATGTCAGGTGACACAGACTGTGGAAAACTGCCTGTAAAGACAAGATCTGCATCCTAAGGGGAATTAGACAAGTAGGATCACAGTCTGACAAAAGCCTCGAATCAGGATTGCTGCAAAAAGCAGTTTTGCTCTATTTGTCCTTGCCTTGGCTTGATTTTCCATGATTCTCTGGTGAGCTAGAGAGGGAACTGCTGCAGCTGAAGGACATTCAGCAGGCAAATTCCAGTCATACGGAAAGAGCGATGCAGGAGTGGGAACAAGGTGTGGCTGAGGGCAAGTTTGCTCCCATCAGTGAGAGTGCCACTTTTTAGCAACTTCAAGGATTCAATAAGTAACCTGAGATGAAGGCCAGAGGCACAGTCACCTTATCTTGTTAGTATGTGGCAGAAATATGCTGATATTCTGCTCTCTTCTCCTCATTCCCAGTTATATTCTTCAGATCCTGTCCCCTCTGTGTCCTGCTGTAATACTGTGTTTGTGTTCATGGTTGTTTCCTAGCCTAGAACTGTCCTCTGTCGTCCAGCCACCAAAATAAGGGTCTCCTTCAGGTTTGTGGTGCCTCTGACCAAGCAGATGATGGTAACTGGAAATTCCCCTTCCTCTATAGTGGTCAATTCCTGGCGGAGTTAAAAGAGGCTTCATTCTCTCAGGGCAGAGGAAGGCTTTGTCTGCCAGATACTGACTCTCACAGAGCAAGACAAGTGGTAAATGTACACAGTCCCATTAAAAGCATGACTTGGTGCTGGATAATATCACCAACTTAAATCATGGAATTATGACCCCTGAATTTGCTCATTATCATGCTGAGTTAGTATTAACATCGTTAGCGTCAATTTTTATCTGGGGAAAAAAGCCACTACTATTTTTTGTGAGGCTATGGTGCAGGCTACTGTGAAAGTGTGCATTTTTACAAGAATTAAATAACATGTGATTTTAACACATGGATGAATAAGATCCGTTGGGCTGTGCGGCCAGGAGGTACTGTTTGTAAAAACGTGTTTTATGTTTCATTCCAAACTCGGATGCAAAATACTTTTGATTTATGTGCATTTTTGCAGAAGGGACTTTACTTTTTCAGCACATAGTAATTTTGTTTGTTAGTAACTTTATTATAGTAGAAGGGTTATAATATAACGTTACAAAGCTATGCAGTGCCTACAGAATGCATGCAAGGCATTTTCTTTAACCAACCATGTTGCCATGGGAGGAAACAAAAACGTTATGCCAATTTCCATCCTCTCCCACCACAAAGAGAAAATGATTTGTTTGCGTAGCTTTGAAAGAAATCTGGATCACAGCAGTTTATTGCTTTCTTAATAACACACAGTTAACTAGTAGTGAACTGCACATTCAAGTTGACTCCTTCCATGTTTTGAAAGTCTCTGTAGTTCCCCAACTACTGTTGAATCTGGCTAGTAGTTGTTGTCCTTTTTACTGTGAATCCTTGGAAACAAAAGCCTTCTTGGAGAGATTTTTATCTGCCACACACACTGCAAGCTCTTACATTTCTCTTTTAACAGATGTGATCCAGGCTGTTTGCCAAGGGTGAGCCATGAGAGCTGCCCCTTATCTCACTCGTATTGTGAACTTCAGTGATTTCCAGCTTTTGGTGTCATACAGCATAACTCATACTCTGACCTGAAAATACCTTTTTATGATCAAACATCCTGATAGGTATAAAGGACCTTGCAGCAAGAAGGGAGACAAGGTAGAAAGACTACAGAGGAGATGGGATCCTGTAAAGTAACCATCTTGGTGGGACCAAAAGCAATGAGATTGCACAGGTACAACAAGATCAACCAATTGTTATTTTATTGCTGTCTGATGTGCAAGAGATGTTGAAGGTGAAGCAGAAAGGAAGGGAAAGGTTCACAAGTATGAAAAGGTGCATTTCAACAGCATCATGAGGAGATACTGTCATGGAAATTGATCAGCCAATAACCTCTAATTAGTTAAATGATTAAATTATTATCCCACTAACTCCCGATGAAAAAATGTGACCTTATGCAGATGGCAAGAAGAAGAAAGATACATTAGCCATTGGTGTCTTGAATTAGAGCAGTTGGAGATTTATATTTTTTTGGGGGGGTAGATGTAAAGCAGCTGAGCTATGAAAGCCTGAATGTCTTTCACAGAAATATTTTACTGAATTTTTTATCTTTTTTAGTGGAATTTAATTCTGTCTTCAGAGACAGCAACTGACAATGCCTCACTGAGATATAATAAGCTCTTTAGCTACACTGGGTCTATTAGCTTTTTCCATGCCTCCAATCCAAGCAGCAGCATTTTCAATCTTTCTACTAGTACAGGGTACAAAATTTATTGAATTGATTTCAAGCTAAAGATACTGTGAGTAACTAGTTATAAACTTCGTAACTGCACAAAATCAACATAAGACAAAAAAAAAGAAAGAATTGCTGCCTTGGATACCCAAAATATTTGCCTTTTGAAGAGAAGGCAATGGTTGTCTGAATGATCTAAATAAAATTGTCCTCATGGCAAAATATTTTTAATTGCACAATTCTGTGAATAATAGTACAGGCTTCTGTTTGAACTTGCAATGTCCATTTCATTAACAATGTATAAATTTTTTTAGACTTATTTTCATAATGTGAGAAAGGTAACAAAATTCTTTTCTGCTGCAGTGGTACCATCTCAAAAAGTGATTTTGAGAAAATATTTTAAGAAATAACTATCTATCACTGGTTTAGTTTTAAATAGCTGGTTTAATTGTTCAATTCACTCAGAAAGTTACACTTCTCTTTACAATAAAGAAACAGACCTACTCAGGAAGAACAGTATCTCCCCTGATATTTTATGAGAGCTTGTGGGGAATAAATAAGAAACGTATGGGAAAATGATATAGATCTCTAAATTTCAAAAATCTATACCTTAGTCCATAAAAACCTGCTTCTCTCTTTGTGTTTCTACATTGCAATTCTCAAGTCTCCTCCTAGTGCCTTTGACTTCACAAACCTTGATGTAAAAACAGTAAGACAGAAGAGCCTATGACCTTTCTTCCCTCTTCTCCAGGTCCATCCACAACTCACTGGGTAGCACCACGAGGAAATTTGCTGAGGTCACCTTCCCATTTACCAGCTGAGACACTGGAGGCAGTGTCTTGTTGATCGATTACTTCAGGAAGCTGATGTGCAGAGCCCTGTGCAAGTGTGTTGTACTGTTTCCAGGGCACACTCTCACTTGCTGAGGAGGGGAGTTTGCCATGTCTGTCCATCACTGTCCTACCCCAGGTCCTGCACACGCTGCAGGAGGCTGGTGCTAGCAGCAAGGCAACCTCCTGTGGAGCATCCCCACATTTTGCTTGAAGAAGCGGCTTCCACTCAGCACAAATGACAGCAGGTCGAGACAGCTCAGGGCAGTCAGGCTCAAAAAAACCTCATTGTAGCTTTCCAACTGGTCAAAATCACTCACATGCTGTATGTAGTAGGCCCTAAACAGGTGATAGGGAAGGAACCAAATTATGATGACCCAGATGAAAATCAAGTTTTTTACCTGGGCCCAGAACTCTTGGTGTGAACAGAGGGAGGAGGAAAATTTTCTCGCCACTTTTACCAGGATGAAAATCTGCAAGCCCAAGAGGACACAAGAAATGAGAGCAACAGCTACAATTATGGTGTAGTTCAGGGCTTTCACACTCTCATGCTGTAGTTCTTTGTGGAACTTGAAGCATGTTGTATTATTGTATAAGCCTGACCGTCCGTACTCAAAGTAGAAGAGTGGCACCCCAAAGACCATGACGAAGACCCACACGGCAGCGCTTGCCGCAATGGCGTGCAGCTTCCTGTAAAACTCCACCTTGTCCTTCCACTGAAAGAAGATGAGCCACCGGATCATGAGCGTGATCACATAAAACAGGAAGGTCAGGTACATGTGGACGTGCACCATTGCACTCACCATTTTGCAAAACGGTATGTCAAATACCCACTTCTTTTTGACATAATAGTGGAGGCGGAAGGGCACCGTGAAGAGGAGGAGGCTGTGCACAACAACCAGGTTAATGATGGCAGTCGTGGTCACAGAGAGACTGTTCATCTTAAGCAGCACAAAGGACATCATGATGGACCCAATTCCCCCTCCAGCAAAGGCAACTGAGTAGACAGTAACCAGTATGGTACGCATGGTGCTGGTGTGAACGAAGGCGGAAGAGGAGTCACTGCTGTTCCTGGTCCCTTCAGTCACGTTCCTGAAATCTTCCTGGTACATGTTCTAGAAGTGAAAGAATACAGAAAGACTAAGATAAGGTAGGAAGGAGAGGGCCTACCTAAAAAGCCAGAAGGGCTTCCCACCTGGCTCTTGCTCAAGGAATAATCCTGAAATCTCACAGATGGTATCAGTAGCTGTAACCTGTACTTTTAGCCAAACATCCTCCAGCCTAGGAAAAAATGGGTGAGAAGGCTGGGCAGATAACTGCTCTACTCCTTAAGACATTTCCAGCCATACTCCTAAAACCAAGCATGAATCAATAATACTTGAGGAGAAATGATCCTTAGAGAAATTACATGATTGTGGTGGTTTTGTGCTGTGTTATTAGTTCTCCTCTCTTCTGAGCATCTGCATGCTTTTACAGTGAAGATCAGAGATGTTGTTTGAATTTTGCTACTCATTCATCAATTTGTTCATTTGCAACACAGATCTGTTCTTCCCAGGGCCACATAACAGCCATATGTTGTTCTATCTAAGCTACAAATTTTTGTTTGTTATTGAGAGCTGAGTTTTGCACACATTACAGTCAACTTCTCTATGGACAGTTTCTCTGAGCAAGGGATTAAACACCATGGATACCCAGACTCCATGGAAATCCTGCTTAGACCCTACCAGGTGGTGTTGTGTGGGCAGTACCATCCTTGTGCTCAGGGCCATTTCATATCTTACACGTAGTAACTGGGTGTTATGAAATGGGCTGTTAGAAAACATTAGGAAAGGACACTCTGGGTGAGTGTAAATCATCCTGCCTGGCCCGAGCAGAAGCTAGATACAAGTTAATAGCAAGTTTAAAAAGTATGCTATACTTTTTTTTAATATACTACTGTCTAAAAGAGAGATTAAAAGTAAATCTTATAAATCTAAAGGCAGCTCCTGTTAGGATTTTAAGTCCTACAAGATCATATAGGAGAGGAAGAGCTCAGGTAGGGTGTTATCCTGAAGCACATTTGCATCTATAAAAATGTCCAGAGGATGTTTACACTGCAGTTACAGAAAAGAAGGCAGGAAACTGAACAGTGCTGGGCTCTGTGCTATGCCAGTTATACCGCTATGACTACCTGAACTGTAATTTAAAACTGGCTCTGGTAAGTCATCCATTTCACCAGTGAATCCCACAACACAAGAGGGGGTTTTCTCCCAACTGAGTTTTTGTGATTTTTCGTTTAATACTCAAATGCTTTTCACTTCAGAAAGTAGTTCCTCAATCTCTTTGTGTGAATGGTGTTCCAGCTTTATTTTCATTTTTTTAGGAAGCACAAACTGCCAAAAGTTGGGAGGGGGAAAAAAGCTTTTTAGCAGTCCACTCATTTCATGGAAAAGGGGAAATGCCTATAACAGTTTTATAAACTGGTTTTGCTCATAGTGGGGAATGAATATCTGTTATGCACCTCAGGTGTTTTGTGTTGTTTCTTAGCAATATTTCTAAGCACTTAACCTTACAGTAATCAAGATCTCTTCATACATTGAAAAGTTATTCTCTAGCTATCCCAGTGCATCTAAGACTCCAGATATCTTAGAATAAATAGAAGTGCCATATCTCAAACTGATGTGTTGGTTGCTGGTATTACTGACCTTTTCTATTTGATCTTGCATTTCAGAGTTACGTGGATAACTAATTCCAGTACATTAAGAGAATTACAGTGGGTTTCAGTGAAGGAGTTTTTTATCAAAGTCACTGCAGATTGGCACACTGCAGCTCTTGCATCAGAAATGGTGCAAGTTCCTTTCAGTTCTGTTCTTGTTTCTGAGACACTGCGCTTCATCCTTACAAACATGCAAGTCAGAAGGGATAAACAATAGCTCTTCATCAGTTTCTCCAGGTTGTTAAACTTCAGTTTGAAAAGATGTCTCTAAAAAAGTGGAATTATCACACTGTTTTGAATTAAAATGCATATTTAAAGTTTAAATCTTTTAAAAGTGTCATAGTGGGAAAGGCAACACTCTGGAAGTGTGGTTTGGTGTGAGCAGCCCCAGCAGCAAGGCTGCACTTGGAGAGGAAGAACGCCTTGGTGTCACCCTTTGGAGCCCAGCAGTGAAACTTGAACTGAAGGCAGTAAGAACAGATAAGCAGAAGTCAGATAACTGATATTTTCCTCAGACATTCCAATGAAGAGGGCAGAAAGAGACCTATTTTTTTCTGCAAATAGGCAACTGAATACAGGTTTCTGCAGAATTTTGCAGTCATCGTTAAATCCCTAAATAGTAAGACCCTGCACAAGATGTAATTTTCATTAATCTTCAAAAAAAAAAGTTACCAGCAGCTGTGATAGGAGATTATCAGCTCCCCAGTAGCTCAGGCACCCCACTGAAATATCATTGCGTGATGAATACAGAGTATAGCATAACACAGGGTATGTTTCACAGAGGAAACACTGCTTTCTGGTAAAATGAGGTTTCCTATCGTGCTGACATTCACAAAGCTATAACCTACTGACCTGAAATGCAACTAAGAAGTCCTTTTGCCAGAATTTAGCAGGAGGCACGTGGAAAAAGAATTAACATGGACCTTACAAGACACAGCTGTTCTTGTTTCTGTGCCTCCCCGCCCCCTCTAGCAACTGCCAGTTCAGTGATATTGCTCAAGCCTTGGTTCCAGGCTTGGTCTTCCTCTGTGTTAAGCTTCTCATGACTTGGCTGAACTTCTGCCGGACATGAGCCTTGGGCAACCACGAGGCAATGGTGGGCACCACTTCATATGGATGCCAGACCAGCTGCTGGTGCCAAGGGCTGGGGGACAATTGCAAAAACAGCTGTTTTAGTCTGACAAGGGAGGTAGGTTGCCAACAGGCCAGAGGCTGGTTTCTTTCAGAAATATGATCAGCAAAAAGATTCTTGTGCATTCAAGATTTGTCAGTTGTCAGTGTGGATAATGCCATCACACTTATTTTGTGCGACTGTCTGTGAAGCACAGACTGCAAGACTTTCCTGCTCTCTTCAGGACAGAATAAGTCATAATGCTCAATCCCTGTCTGTGTTCAAGGCAGGGGTGGATGTGGCTTTGAGCAGCCTGGTCTAGTGGAAGGCATCCCTACCCATAGCAGGGCTGTTGGAGCTAGATGATTGTGAAGGCCTCTTTCATCCCAAACTATTGTGTGATTCTATGGTTTATGAAAACAACTTGATCTCTGTCAAAAATTTCCAAGTCAAAAATATTCATTCCAACCTTCAGGAACTTATTTCTTTTTTATCTTACTATGTTACTACTTAAAAAAAATAAAAAACAAATTAAGAAAGAAAAAAAGATTAACCACACTTCTGCACAGAACTTGTGCAACCTCACCTTCCAGGCATTTTATGTGCTTCTGGATCTGTCTTCAGATTTAAAAACCTTTTGTCAAATTTTGACTTCCCCTGTCTCTGATATGAGACAGAAGATACTTCTCCTTTGATCCCAGCCATACCTGTGGCTCCTCAATGAACTGCCATTACTCTTGTACTTGGTTTTTAGATGAACAGCTTCGAATATGGCAGGAGTGAATGCTTATTGCTAGTTTGAGCCTGACTTAGCAATCCAGATCAGCCTGTTACTGGCTTGTTCCCTTCATTACATGCTATTTTCCCAACCAGGTCCATGAGTCACTATTATTTTACACCAACATTATATCAACTAATTAAAAAACCCACCTCATTTGTCAGAAATTATGACACTCTCACAATCTCTGTCAAACAGTGTATAACAAGTGTTTGCAAAATTTATCCCCCCATACATGTCTGCTGAGAGACTGGCAGG
Source organism: Edolisoma coerulescens (assembly GCA_013397115.1). Lineage (NCBI taxonomy): Eukaryota > Metazoa > Chordata > Aves > Passeriformes > Campephagidae > Edolisoma > Edolisoma coerulescens. The sequence goes on from VWZW01007479.1 coordinate 4,094,950, forward strand.
CTTCACACAGATTTTCCTGTGTTCTGACAGTTGGGTACTGCAGAAGAAGCATTTTCTGCCTGCATGCACCCAACTGAGAAGTTTCATTTGAATTTGGAGGAAAAAAAAGTTCAATTCAAATGAAAGATTTCTATTTTTGATAGACTTAATAAATTGAAAAATGAGTGTTTGTCAGAACTGACATTTCTGCACTGAACTAGACTAGGTTGGAGGAAGTGCAAAACACAAATTTTTTTAATGGAAGTCTGTTTAAAGTCTCCATTCGTTTCATAGAATCCTCATTTAGTCTCAAAGATGTTTTCTGTTGAGGGCATTGTAATTGCATTTCATTTTGTTCTAATTCCATGCCGTGTTAGGGTAATGTAGGCTATGCCACTAGAATAATTGCAGAATTCTTTTTATTTCAAAATAACCACACACACCTGAAGCTTGAGGTATAAGAACCTGCTTAACAGAAAACATTACAAATAAAATAATATGAAATATCAAGTGCGCCTTTATATTTAGACATCAACTTTTTTCAAACAACTTTTCATGATTCCCCTAACTCATTCAGTAGCTCAATGGCTCATGTCTTGCAGGCTGTGTCAACATTATACTGATATTTTGTGGTTTGAATTCAGTCCATTGAAGAACAAATGGGATGGAAAAGCATGTTGAGTTAGTCCTCTTTCATTTAAGATTGTCACTATTTTTACACACAAAAAAAAATGGAACCCATGAAGTGTTCCAAAAAAACATCATTTACCTCCTTAGCTGTATCTTAACAGAGGGAACAAACCCTTCTGGTCCTTACAGAGACTGGGTGATTTCAAACACACACGCAAAAGATGGATGAAAACAAAATGCACTGCCTCCCAATTTTAGAAGACAGTGTAAAACTACAGGGTAGCAATATGGAAAAAATGAAGCAATGCCGTCCTTTTCTAGGAAATTACAAAACACAAGGAGAAAGCATTTGTGCAGAAAAGAGGATCGAAATAAAACAAATAGACCATTGAATGCTTCCCCCACCCCCAAACTTGCTAACATTCTTTTAAAAACTTTGCAAACCAAGGCTTTTTTTTCATTCTTTGTATACTTACAGATTAGAGTTTCTCTCCACTCTTCAAGTGTTGTTTACTTGGATCTTCATTCTACGTCAGGTCTAAGAACAAAAAGCAAAAGACCTGATACTTTAACGAGTCATTGCCTTACTTCCTTCTTTGAGCTTATGACAAAACAATAACCTCGAGGCTGCGCTGTGTGAGGATGGGGCTGCCCATGAGAACACAACCCTGGGAAGATTTTTAGTTGCATCACAGCATCCCTTGCCTTGCAGCTACTTCTTAGCCATTAGAGTTCTTCAAATCCTCCCATTTCTGAGCAGTACTTTATACTACTGTCTAAAATGATGAACTGTACACACAGATGTGAGCCCCGCAGTTCACAAAGACACATGTTTGGAAAGGCTGTTCCCCAGAGTGGAGGGGATGATTTGAAAGAGTGTTTTGAGAAAACAGGGCAGGACAAGAGCAAAGTATGACCTAGATTGTAACTAAGTGTGGGTTTGGATGTGGTCAGAGACACCTAAGTCTAAGGGATGAGATAAAGCTCACTCTACAGCCCAGCACCATTTCTCAGCTCTGCTTTCTGCCAAGATTTTGGCTCAGTATCTGGATCTCGGGGTATGGTGCCATCACTACAGCTGTACAGTGCTAGCAGAGGGAAACTAGGAGATTTAATTAAAAAAATGATTAGCCATGCCAGAGTCAAAGGCTCATCAAGCAATGATGGTTTCTGTGAGGTGTATGCGTGGTAAAAGATATCTTACTGTGTGACTGAGTCTCTGTAAGGAGCCTGTGCAAGGTCAGTTTTGCCCTCCTGCAGGCTTAACATGTTTCTGTCAGAACTTATGATTATATTTGAGTATACTGGTTTTGAAAACAACAGTATAGTCACACAACTTTTAAATGTAATCTCACATGGGAACATTTTAACTGACTGCATCCTGTTGCTTCACATTTGGTTGAAAAAGCACAAGGGAAGTCCTGTTCTGTGCTACTTCACAACAGACTGGTATGTGATGGAAATTGTCTTGCATTTTGCAATTTTAACAGTGGCTAACAGCTAACGAACTGTTTAGATAATATTAAAAGGTGATCATAATAGTAATGCTTTGCTCTTCTCTAGTGTCTTCTGCAAGCTGGTCTCAAAGCTCTGTTGAAAGGCATACAGCTAAAAAGCTAAAAACTCCATGGCAAAGCCAGAACTAAAGCTAAGATATCTTTGAATCAAGACCTGTGCTTTCTCAAGTTAGTAATTTTGTCTTGGCTTCTTCTAGGTCTTGTTCTAGAATGAATACATCCCAGTGGAGAGAAAGCTAAGGTACATTTAAGACCTTCAGGTAGCATCTGTATGTGGGTTTTTAAATGATACAGTATTTTTGGTACATACAATAAATTAATACGTAGTTAAACATAGGTTATAAGTAATGTTTTAACGTTGAATATTGATATACATTTTTGATGCAATATAATAATTACATAACACACAAGTTATATAATTTTGTTGATAAATAACAAAGTTGTTTTCTCAAGCAGTCAAAAGAAATTAGAGTTTTTCAGGTTGACTTCTTTCCATATGTTTGCAGTTGGCAAATCATCAATCCTTTAATCCAGGATTAAACCAAATAGTGAAATAAATACCAGAGAATGATCTGGGACAGACACCCTCGTTACCTTTGTTGGTCTCTAATTTGTAGTTAACATCAAGATCTAGATAGGTTTAGAATGCTTAATCTAAATCATTGCAATTAATTTTCCCTGCTAAATGGAAGTAATTTTGCTCAGGATTTACCAACAGCATGTATAGTGGATTCCAGACTGGTATGTTTATATTTTCAACTGTAATGTACTGAGCTGCTGGCAGAATATGATCATTTTAGAGCGTTACTGGTTTTAAACACGAATACTAGAAATGCATGTATTTAACAGGTTTTGAGTAATTGCTGGTAGTTTTAGCAATACCCTAAAAATCTAGAAGTGTGGTAATGTGTTTACATAGTACTGTTGTATCACGTGGATTCAACCATCACCTACTTTGAGTTTGCATTACAGCAACAGTTTCAAGGGCCGAGGTTGTTTAATAATAGATGAGAGTCTGGGCCAGATTTCAAGGATTACTTGTCCTGAGGCTGATTAGCAACAAGGTACCTCTACTCTGGATTGTGTCAAGGGTCCTTGAGGAAAGAGAACCATGCCCTTTATACTCAGGCATATACATGCTGTTAGTGATTTTTCAGCTGTTCCAAACTTAGAGTTGTACACAGAATAACCATGGCAACACAGGTGTTTTGTTTGTCTACATTTATTGTGCCAGGACTCAAGGATTTGGAGTGCTAATTCGGAAGGGGACTATACGGGGTGGCAGGAGTCATGCAAGCGTGGTGGTTGGGTCTTCTAGAAAAATATTCTTCTCCTTCACTTATGTAAGTGGCAGAAAGCAAAACATAAGATCCACCTGGACACCTTAAATTCACTGTGGGTAACCCAACTGTTAGTTGTGGGTAAAGCTTGAGTGATGGCCCTGGCAACACTGAACTGATGCGGATTACGTAGAATCAGGGAGGGCATCATTCATAATAATTTGTGCTCCTTACAAAAGGCCTGCTTTTTGATCTGCTCAGAGTCCCTCCTAGTGCCAGCTGTGGGCCTGGGCCTGGTATGTGAGACTGGCTGGTCAGTTATTAACTTGCAATTGTGACAGGTTACTTGCAGTTTATTATTAAGTAAAAGATCAGCTGCTAATATGAAGAACTGAAAGACAGTATGTAATTCGAGTGACTAACTTATAGCTGTTACCAACAAAATCCTATTTTTGACTCATGTTTCTAATGTGCCTTAGTATTTCAAGGACCTGAATAGAAAGATATTAATTATCTGCAAAAGGAAAAAAATTCAGTACCAATATCAGCCAAAAACATTTTATAGATTATAGGTTTCTTAAAATGACTCTATTGGGGTTCTGGATCAGTTGTGATTTGTGGCTGTCATGCAGGCAGTGCAAGGTGTCCTACGAGTGAGAAATACTGCCTGTGAACATTCTATCTGAAAGAACATTTTGGAAAAGTACAGGGAGTAAAATGTAACTTGCAATTCCTTGGTTCACACACCTTTGCATAGCAGAGACATAAATTCAAACTTCTCTGAGAAATGGAAATACATCTGGTGGCCTCCTCCTAGTTTCTTTTCTTGATTTAGGGGAAAAAATACCCACTTTGCAAGTTACTGTCCCTGGGCATTATTACTCAAATTTGCTTAAACATACCTGAGGCAAAGCGGTATGGAGAAAGTCTTGTTTCCCCTTCAGTCTGTCTCACTACGTTTTCCTCCTACAGAAATGCCAGAATTGAACCATGTTGAAGTACAGCATATCGATAAAACCCCCTCAAATTTCTGTTCAGGTCTTACCAGAATCCAGATCTTTCAGAAGAGTACTGAAAACAAAACAAAACCTAAGTCCACATCAAAATCTGCCGTATTTCTTCTTTGATAGTATAGGAGGGATCCCAGATTTAGAAACCAACTATTCTAGTACTAATGACACGCAATTTGCCCAACTTTCACCATACTTTCTTCTCTTTTCTACTGGACTCTGCTTTGGCCTCAGTGGTTGTCACTAAGGGCAGGAGGAGGAATCAGAACTGCATACAAAAGGTATCTTCTTAGTCTCCTGCCTAAATGGACTTTTTGAGAAGGTGTCTTACTTATATTTAACAACTGCACACTTGTAGCAGTGTGTCACCAACTTTAATAATACCTTTTTTTGAAGGATTTTACTGGTTCATGTCTGTTGCAAGCCAATAGGTTTTTCAGGGGATGTGCCTTTCATCAGGAATCCAGCACAGCTCATTTTGGGAGCTTGTTCTCACCAGGGTGAAGAAAAATGGAAGGGGAGCTGATTGACAAGGAGACGTATTACTCCTACCATAAAGATGACATTAGACTGCAGAGAAAGAAATCATATATGCAGCACCATGCTGATTCTATAAGCATATATGCCTTTCTGAGAAGAAAAAATCCTTCCCTTCACCTTGAAAAGACAGTGCTTATCCTAAAATTTGTTTGAACTTGGTACTAATCTCACTAATCGCCTGCTGGGATAGGCAGGATATTGTAAGCAAGAATATATTTTTTAAAAGGATTTCAGCACAAGTCTATTGCTACTCACCCTCAAAATGTGTACTGCAACTACTAACACTGTTTATTCCCAGATTGCTTATTTCATCTGATTTCTCACTGCAGAGGGTAATGCAAGCTCTATCATCGGGTGCATGGAAAAAATCATTTTACTAAAGATCACTTTCCTGCTGAATATACACTTACAGATATTTACGACACTTAGTATGCTAAAATGTGTTATCTGAGGAACAAACCTCCCTGCATTAGTCTAAGAGTATCTGCCTAAGAGCAGTACAGAAAGCAAAGCTTGCTGCCAACACTAATTGATAATGAAGATGATTTCCTACTTTAGCAGAAACACAATTAAATACATGATGTTTCTGCTACAGTTGGGTTAGAGAGAAATTCAGGTTCCTCCTGTCATGTCAGGAAAGAGGAATTTACTGCAAGGGAATTTTTCACATTGCATTCTCAAACTACCCTGGTTTGCAAGAGCATTTCCTTGATCAGCACAGCTACACTCTGCATATCTGCACGCAAGTGCTCTGTTACATAAAATTGTTTGGGCTGAAATGGTTCATTTTGCTGTTAAATCTGAAGGTTTCCATTCTGAACAAATAATAAGCAACTGTGTTAAAGAAAGATCTTCAGTGCCAAATTTGAAGCCAATTGTGTTGTCAGTAAGCTCATTACTGATGTATTTTTAAAAACTTTTGCCTATTTGAAGTTCAGTTGAAATATTTAAGGCAGTGAGACAGCCCAGCCATAGGTGTAGAAACCCTTATGGTAAGTGTCGCTGTTCTGGGCTGTGGAAGAATACCCACACCTTCCCTTTGTCCCACTGTCCACCTAATATGCTTTCTCCTAGCTTCTCCCCATTTCCTCGACATAGGAGTCCACAGAAAATCCTGGGCCGTGCTGCTTGTGGCCTTAATGATGTTTTGCCAGTCCAAATATTCTTATTCAGTTTTGGAGTGCCCTGTGCTGTAGTGTTAGTCAGGGCCCCTGAACTTGGTTGATCTTTAGACCTCTCTGCAGAAAAACAGATCAGAAAACAGTAAGTTATGAAAAAGCTTCCCTTTCTAACCTCCTTCTCTTTTTTTCATCCAGGCTATTTAATGTTCTGTACATCTTCTTTATCACTGAAAAGCATACGAGCCCAATATTTTATGTCATTATTCACTGTAGCTCTAATGAAGTCTTAGCTGACAGGACATTCCTCTATGATACTATGAGTCCTACATGACAGATGTACAGGTTAAAAAAAAAACAAACTCGTAAAATCCACATGGAGTCAGTGAAGCACAGCGGAGAGAAGACCCAAACAGCACCAATGTAAGCTGGTACAATATGAATTGTGTAGGAGATACCCTGGTGCATTAGGTTTGTATGGCCAGGTTTTGGTAGTGGGGGAGGCTATGGGGGTGGCTTCTGTGAGAAGCTGCCAGAAGCTTCCTCCAAGTCTGTCAGAGCCAATGCCAGCTGGCTCCAGGACGGATGTACCACTGGCAAAGACTGGGCCAATTGGAAGTGATGATAATGCCTCTGTGGTAAAATACTGAAGAAGAAGAAGGAAAAAAAAGTTATTACGCAGTTTTACTTGCGGCCAGAAAAGAGCGGGGTGGTAACATGCAAGAACAGCTCTGTAGACACCAAGGTCCATGGGGAAGGAGGGGGAGGAGGTATTCGAGGCACTGGAGCTGAGATTCCTCTGCAGCTCAGGGTGAAGTCCATGGTGAAGCAGCTATCCCCCTGCAGCCCATGGAGGATCATAAGGATACTGAGACCCACCTGCAGCCCATGGAGAAGACCCACACCGGAGCAGGTCAATGCCCAAAAGAGGCTGTAAACCTGTGGGAGGCCTGTGCTGGAAAAGGCTCCTGGCAGGGACCTGCAGACCCATGGAGAGGGGAGCCCATGCTGGAGCAGGTTTCCTGCTAGAGCTTGTGACCCCATGGGGAACACACGCTGGAGCAGGCTGTCCTTGAAGGACTGCACCCCAGGGAAGAATGACCCATGTTGCAGTAGTTTGTGAAGAACTGTTTCCTATGGGATGGACTCACACTGGAGAAATTCATGGAGTACTATCTCCTGGGGAGCAACCCCCCACTGGAGCAGGGAATGAAACAATGTGTGATGAAATGACCATACCCCCATTCCCCATCTCCCTGTGCTACTGGAGTGGGGAAGGAAGTAGAGCTGAAAAGGGGGAAGGGGTGGGGAGGAAGGTGTTTTTAAGGTCTGCTTTTACTTCTCATTATCCTGCTGATTTTGTNAGTAGTTTGTGAAGAACTGTTTCCTATGGGATGGACTCACACTGGAGAAATTCATGGAGTACTATCTCCTGGGGAGCGACCCCCCACTGGAGCAGGGAATGAAACAATGTGTGATGAAATGACCATACCCCCATTCCCCATCTCCCTGTGCTACTGGAGTGGGGAAGGAAGTAGAGCTGAAAAGGGGGAAGGGGTGGGGAGGAAGGTGTTTTTAAGGTCTGCTTTTACTTCTCATTATCCTGCTGATTTTGTTAGTAATAAATTCAGTTAATATTGCCAAGCTTAGTCTGTTTTGCTCATGACTGTATTTGGTGAGTCATCTCTCCTGGTCCTTATTTCAACTCATGAACCCTTTTTTATATTTTCTGTCCCCTGTTCAGTTGCGGAGGGGAGTGATAGAGAGGCTTTGGTGGGTGCCTGGCGTGGCAGGCACCTGTGCAGATATGAGCTCTGGTCCCAAAGCAAAACAGCCACAGTAGGGCAGTGACCTGACCTTTATCTTCTCAACAGGATAGGTTAGATCCTTCCTCTTTAGCCCCATTGCTTCTGGTTCTCAAGTTAGCACTTTAAGCACTAATTCAAATACATCTTCACAGAAAAGATTTCCCCAAAACAGCGCTCCTGTTGATATCAGTAATGGTAAGAATTTGAGGAGTTTAAGAAAATAAAGCACGCGGTTAATGTGTTTAGCTGTGCAACTGAGATGAAAATGAGAAGCATCAGCTCACTGAGTAGCAATTTCCACTGCTGCCTTTTTCTCTCTGCACCATCAAATCAGGATCAATGAAAGTGATTCAATGATTTCTACAGCCCTCATGGTGACACAGGTCACCATTTACTACTAAGTACCTTTAGCGCAGTAAGAGCAAATAAAACAATGCCTCTTCTGTATCCACTCCAGATTTTCCTTATGTCCTTTATTTTGGCTTTAGAACTCTTTCCCCTTTATTTTCACTTAAGACAAAAGATTTCACTCTGTTCAGTGAGCTGACAATAAAATAATGAATTCTGTATCAAAAGCTCTCTCCACTTAATTTTCAGATTGTTTCCCCTATCCATGTTAGTGGGTGTCTGACCTCATTCCATTCCCACACCTAAGATTATCGTCACATGAACTTAAATTCGGCTGTGCAACACAGATCTCTTCTAGGTCAGGAAGAAGTTCATTAAACTGATGAGAGGTTCTAGCATTATAGTATGCTTTTTCTGAAGTATTTTTTCCCTGGACTTTTTTGTTTTAGATTCAGAAGCAGCCTGCACATGGTTTTCTTAGGGGTAAAAGTAGAATTCATGGGAGTCTTTCTGTACAGCATTGGATATAGAAGATATGCATGTTGACATGTGAACCTGAGGTATGTGTGCAATTCAGAGCACAACGCTGTGTAGAAATATCTAAGCTAGCTTTAAATAGGTAGTTGGTGATAAATCTGTGTTGGAGTGACACTCCCTCATCAAATTTATCCCTGTTTTCCAGGCTTAGAGGCTTCAGCACTTCAATTAGCTCCTCCAGAGCTAGTTTTGGTACCTCTGCATGACTTTGCAGAAAGTAATGGGCATATCCCAGTCTGTGTTGATCATGACTGTTGAAGCTTAAAAACATCCAGGCTGGCAGGGACCTCGAGAGATTTTACTGTCAAACTTCCTGTTGAAAGCCGGGCTATAGACTGAGGTATCCAGGGTCCCATCAACCTGAGCCTTGAATATTTCCAGCAGGGGAAATGATGCTACTCCGAATATTTCAGTGTCTGTCTTGGACAAGGAAGACAGAATCTGGACACCACATCCCAAGTGTGGCCTAACAGGTAATAAATGGAGTGGAATAATCACACCCTTGTCTTCACAGCTGTAGTCCTTGACCTGCTGGCTGGGTTCTTGCTGCTGTGGCCCATGATGAAGTTTCATTTCATTGCTGAGCTGCGTGAGTGCCTGAGAGCATCAGGGGTGGTGTCTAAAAGTGCCAAAGTGAAGGCAGATCTGGCAACCTTTTATGAGAGTGACTTGAGATGATCAGCATCTGAGCTGATTCTGGAAAATATACTTATCATGAAAGAGTATCAGAGCCAATGAGGAAGCCAGTAGAATCATCATGGAAATTTCCTTCCTATTCTTTGTTCAAAGATTGATTGGCAAAACCAATAACACTTTCTTCTTATCTTTTAATAAATTTCAGAAAGTATTATGAAAGTGTGGATGCTGCCGTAAAAGGAGACCAGCAGCCCTCTCTGCAATGCTGATTCCCAAAATACACTTTAAACTACTACTTTACTTCCACTGATTCCATAAAATACGACATTCACAACTGCTGCAGTGGACTAAGAACCCAAAGTACTTTTAACTTCTCTCCTGTCATGTTTCCCCCCAGCTCTGCTGTAATCTTACCTCCCACAAGGAAACATTAAACTCCATCCAGATCTGCAGCCTTCTCATTTGAGTTTAATATTTCCCTCCTCCTGGTCTGTCTCCAGTACTTCAGTACCTCTGCTGAGGACCTTTGCAGCACTTACCAAACCACTTTCCAGCAGCATAGCAGGACACTCGCCTCGCTCCGTGTGACTCCTGGACTTTGCAGAGAAGCACTGCTGAGGAACTGCTACTGCAGCCTAGCTCTGTCTGCTTCCTGAAGTGCCACCCATTGCTCGTAAACCAAAAACAGCTGACAGACAGGATTGGACCAGTTGTTGTCATCTCACTTGTCAAGTTCATTGATGAAGATGTGTTTTGGGGTTTTATTTATTCTTGTTCTGTTCAATATATGTTAAATATTTTCAGTTATTGCAAAATGTATCTTTCTGTAAGTGGCTACAGGTGAAAGTAAGAGGACTAATTGTACTGAAAGTGAAAACAACACATGGGAGTATGTGTTTGTGGATATATATAGACAGAGGTATTTCTCTCCTGTGGTACAAAGGGAACTGAGCCTCTCAACAGGATTTTCTCGGTTTCTCAGATAATACCTAAATGTGATCTGAGAGCTCTTGAAGGAACTTTCCTCATGATACAGTGGTAAAATATCTAGAGCAACCCTGAAGCTGGGCAGCCAGCAAGGCTGAAAACATTCTGGTACCCCTGAAATGCTTCTATCTCTTTATCAAATAGCAGTCTTCCAGAGAGATGTAAGCATCCACCCTGCATATGCTTTTTGTACATTGCAGTCTTTTTATAACTGAAAAGTATTGACTCAAACTTTTTATAAATGAGGAGAATAAGGCATGTGAAAAGAAGAAAGATGGGGGAATTTGTTATGAGATATCGTGATCATCTTTATAATACACTGTTGGCTCTATTAATTGTATCCACTTTATACATTCGCTACCAGAAATCTGTCAGAGCAACACAGTTACACGCACAGCTGTAACTATTCCTTGACCCTGTTTAATTTCAAAAAGTTATTCTCTATCAGTGGTACAGCAGAACAGCTACAAAACCCAGCCATGCAACAAGTAGCAGAGTAGGACAAACTCATATTTCAAAATCTTGATCTTGCGTTCCCAGGAGCTCAGTATGAATAATAAAAGTGTTCAGAATAAGGATGTTCTCTTTCTTCCAAATTAAGGGCATATGCTTGGGGACTTTTAAACACAAAAGCTCATTAAATGTTCTGTCCTATCCCCATGTTAATATTCCACAAGATAAAAAGCAATAGTTGTGTAAAATATACTTCCCCTAGCAATGTCTAACTGCTCTTTTCAAGGTTTGATAAGGAAACTGTTTTTCCAATAACCAGTTAAGCTTAGAAATACTCTTTTAGTGATCTGCCATTTAAAACTTACAGCCAATTCAATGTTGAAAAGACAAAGTAATACCTTTCATCGTATAAAAAGTGCAGCAATATTTTCCATGGCACCCAAATGCAAAAATTAAAAACAGTGTTGAATTTGTCTCATCTGTGTAGTAGCATACTAGTCCTAAATTACATGCTATGAAAGGCATGAAAGACTTCAGTCATTTTCTCCAAAGTTGCTTAACAAGTCTGCTACTGAGTCAGAATTAGACTACTTTTCACCTAATGTGTCTCATGCTTTAACCTATAGGCTGTATTTTGCCTTTCAGTGACAGGAAGGAAGGTTTCCAGAAAAAAAAATTCTCACATTGACTTGTGAAACCCAGTAACTATTGTCTCAAGCAAAAAGCAGCTATGGGTTTTTAAGAAGCTGCTTATCTTCAGCAGTTATATGGAGCATTAAATATTCCTGAGAATTTGATTCTTTGAGAAGTAAAGTTTGCCCTTTCCCCGGGAATGTAGCTTTGTCCATTTTTTATTCCAGACGGATCTATTTGCATAGTCCTAGGATATAGGATATGGATTTCTGGAAGTCATCTGTCTTAAGCAGTCACTCAAAGCAGGGCCAGCTTATGTCACCTTGCTCAGTGCCTGGTCCAGTGGAGTTTGAATATCTCAAAAAATGGAGGTCACATCATCTGCAGGCTCTAGTCCCAAATTTTGACTGCTCTCATACTGTAGTTTTGTTTTCTAACATCTAACTGGAATTTCCCATGCTGCACCTTATATCCATTGCATCTTGTCCCATATCTATTCACCTCTGATACATGTCCTTATTTTTCTGCTGCCTCTCATGAGGTAGGTGTGGACAGTGATAAGATAAGCCTGTGCTTTTGGTAGTGCAGGCCAGGGTGTGGTTGGCCTTCTTTTTTTTTTTTTAATTTTAATGTCTACTTTTGACACAGACAGAGGGATTGAGCATATGCTCAAAAAATTCACAGGTGACACCAAGTTGAGAGGTATGGATGACACACCTGAAGTATGGGATGCTATCCTGAGGCACCTGGACAGGCTGAAGAAGTGGGCCCATAAGAATCTCATGAGATTTAACAAGATCAAATGCAAGGTGCTGCGTCTGGGTCAGAGCAATCCTCAGTATCAACACAGGCTGGGGGATGAACAGATCGAGACCAGCCCTGGGGAGAAGGACTTGGGGGTGCTGATGGATGAGAGGCTGGACATGAGCTGGCAGCGTGAGCTTGCAGCCCAGAAAGCCAAATGTGTCCTGGGCTGCATCCAAAGCCACGTGGGCAGCAGGGAGAGGGAGGGGATTCTGTCCCTCTGTCTCTCTCTGCTGAGACCCCACCTGGAGAGCTGCATCCAGCTCTGGGATCCCAGCACAGGAAGGACATCAACCTATTGGAGCAAATCCAAAGAGATGTAGCTCCTCTCCTGTGAGGAAAGGCTGAGAGAATTGGAATTGTTCAGCCTGGGAAAGAAAAGGCTTCAGAGTGACCTAATTGCAGCCTTCCAGTACCTGAAAGGAGCCTACAAGAAAGATGAAGAGGGAGTTTTACAAGAGCGACAGGACAAGGGTCAATGGCTTTTAACTGAAAGAGGCATGATGTAGACTAGATGTTAGGAAGAAATTGATTACAGTGGGGGTGGTGAGGCACTGGAACAGGTTTCCCAGGGAAGTTGTGAATGTCCCATCTCTGGAAGTGTTTAACACCAGTTGGGATGGAGCTCTGAGCAACTTGGTCTAATGAAAGATGTGCCTGTCCATGGCAGGGGTGTTGGAACAAGATGATCCTTAAGGTCGCTTCCCAACCCAGGCCATTCTATGATCATGATTCTGTGATTCTGTGATTCCTGGCTGCCAGATGGGCCCTGGTGAGTGCGTAGAGAAGCCTGTTGTTAGGCATGGAACCTCACTGCCAAGTCCCCTCTTTGCATCACAAAGGCTGGCAGCCCTGCTGCGATATCTCCCAAGGCTGCATACCCATGGGCACAGACATGTCCATACTTCTTCCAAAATAAAGCATCCCTCAGGTAGGCAGTAAAATATACAGCAGTTAAGTCAACAGCCGTTGCTCATCTGTTCGATTTTGGAAGTAATTTTTTACCACGGTGTGGTCACATGCCAATAACTCACACTTGAAACCAGCCTTCAACCGCCTCCTCAGTTTTTACAAGGAAAACTGCCTGATTCATACTGTCACTTCCAGAGAAAAGCAACAGAACTCTACACAGTTGCCCACTAACTACAGATCCACGAAGAAAGAGAAAAAAGTTCAAGCAAATATGCAGGCACTATAACATTTAACTTTCGTGGCATTTCTATTTGGTGTGCGGTTCTTTTCTCTTATGTTCAAATAGAGTCTTACAACACAGCAGGGTGAGGATTAAGAGTAAAGGATAGCAATGGAGCAAAATGTGACAGAGAAAGCGTATGGGGTCAGCTGTGAAGACAAAGTCATTGTCACCAGAGGAACAGCCCTGTACCTCCTGATCTATCAGTCTTTCATTCTCTTCCTCTCTCCTTCCCAATCTTCTTCTTTCAGATGAGAAACATTTGATTCTTTTACAACTCAACAGCAGCAACATTTGAAGGGTAAAAAGCATATGAGCATGATAAGGCATTCTCCTAACTCCTAGTTGGTTGTACAAAGTTTTTATAATCAGAACAACATCAGAGCTTGGAAGTTGCCAATTGAGTTACCATGGCCTTTCTCTAGCACCCAGAAACTGCACATTAACAGACGAGAAGTTCAACCCAATATCTGTTCTATGTGCTATGCCACAGGCTGCAAAACCCTTTCAATCTCCTGTAATTAATGCCTGTCTCACTGTAAAGAAGAAAGTACGAGCAGCACCAAAGTGCTTGAGCCAGTAAGTCTTCAGCTAAGTCTTGTTTCCTACCCTGTGCAGCAACACTTCTCTGTGAGGACTACACCTGTACCTGGTGAGAATGGGAGTTGTAAACATATATCCTTGGTGTTTTGTTGAGAGCAGATCAGAAGACATCTCTTCATTGTTTCTGAGAATCTATTTGAGCAATGAAGAGGAGGAGAGTCAATAAGACTTTAAAGGATAGAAGCAGCCATTGCCCCTCTGTGGCTTTTATCAATCCAGGAGTGTTTTGCGAGTGAGAAATAGAGTACAGCCTAGACTGAGGAAAGCTGCAAGGAGACTGAAGTATCAAGATGTCATCCCAACTTACAAGAGCGATGTCTTCAGTAATTTGTACAGATTTTCTCTCTGTTCATAAACCTTACCAGACGTGTTCAGTACAGCCATGCTTGCTTGCAATGTCTTTTTACTATTTTCTTGAATGTTTTTCCCTTGGAATCAAAGTTTAGTGTGTTATGTGAAGATTATTTGAACACTGAAAAGGTTATTGAACTTCTTCAGAAAAGCCAATGAATTGCCTTCTCAGAGGAAAAAAAGTTATTAAACCCTGATAGCATAGAGCACAGTTGATTTTAGCTGACCTTTGCTAGCCAGAGGAGGCATGGATTTGTTTTAAAAATATTTCTTGTATCCTCCACAAGACAGAAGAGCAACATGCAGTGGTTGAGAACAGCTGCTCAAGCCTTGAGTTATCCACCTTGGCAATGAATTCACTGGAGGGTTTATCATAGAAATCATAAAAAGGCTTGGGTTGGAGGGGACCTTAAACATCAGGAAGGGACCTTTCCCACAGCACAGGATGGCACATTTTTTGCTGCAGTGTCTGAAGGACAAAAGTTGTTTGTTGTGCTGTGCACTGCTGTGCAGGGAGTGAAATAGAAAGCAACCTTTACTTCTGCTATTGCAGAAGCCAGGTTTGAGAGCAAGTGTGTCCATGGGCGGAGAGAACATGTTTTGAGGCAACAACCATCTAATTCTGCCGTTTGGGTTTTCCAGTGCTGCTAATCAGTGAAACCTGGTCAAAGTCTCTGGTCAGTGAGAAAAGGGAAGCAGCTTAGACACAAGAAAGGTAGATTAGATATGAGAAGCAGTGAAACCACTGAAAGCAAGAGATATATTCTGAAATTTTACAGCATGTCAGCTCCTTTTCTGCAGAGCTGTGTGACTTAATTTTGCAAAGCAAACTGTAAACACAAGGAACTCCAAAGCTTTATCTGCTAGAGTTATCTTTTGTCTGTCTCCTCTCCTGGAACAAGCACAGAAGTCTTGTTCTGCTGGAAGGGTTACCAGTCTTAAGCATTGGAACACGCACCTGGGAACTTTGAGTTGAAAAGATAATCCAAGCAAGACATAAAAGTATCCCTTTTTAAAATTCCAGTTCAGATGTTATCATGTGGGTTTCATGGTTGCCAAATCTAGCCTAAAAAAACACCAAAAAACAAACAAACAAAAAAACCCAAAAGGAAAACCAATACTTTCCAACAGCATGGAAGAGAAGTGGAAGTACTTTAAGCACTGTGTCTACTAAAAACAAAATGCAGGCATCCACTGTCTGAGCATTCATGGCAGACATCCTTTTCTGAGCAGACTTGGACATAGCAGAGAATTTTTTAAAAATGCCATTGAATAAACAATGACATTGAATTTTGAGAGGTCATGATGGATGCAGAGCAGTGATGAACTCAGATTTGGAGGTTTTTTACCCATACACAAACGAGAAATTTCTGTATAAACGAAATATAAATGACCATTCAGCTGCACAAATGGGACAGACATCTGTACCACAGAAGAGTTTACACCCTTGCTTTTTTCAAGTGAGGCCCTCTGCATGTGGTAACCACAAGATTTCACCTTCCCCCAGAGGATGGGAGGGCTGTCCTGTGTGGGATTGCAAGTGGCAGCTCAGTACTTTAACAAAGTGAAGTATGTGGTCTGTAAAGAGCTGGAACTGTCTCAAAGAAAGAAGACAGCCATAACGTGTAAAGGAGCACAAGCAGAAAAAGGAATTAGAAGTAAAGGCATGAAGTCAGGAATATGACACCACTGAGACTGCAAAACGAGGCACACAAAAGCCAGGGAATGGGGAAATTTGAGCAGTGCAAAGCCAACCCTCTCTTGTCTAGTTTTTTCTTAGAGCCATGTTCCTCCATTTGGGAGACAGCATCTCCAGTTTTCTAAATGCTGGGAGAATGGATGGAGAGGGGGAGTTTTGGCACTACAGCTGCCAGCAAGCTGTTAGGGTTAGCCATATCTGTCTGGGATGCTCAGCCTGAAGACTCTGCCTCCCTTATTTACAGCAGTCACGCTGTTTTGGTGATATTTTTAGGAGAGCCAATGAATGGGATGACCAGGCTGATACTTTCCATCGAGTCAGCTGAGCATTAAACCTAAACATATTTCATCTGAGCTGTAACTGCTAAAATGTGCTTGAGGACTGGTGTTCAGTAGGAGAGCCCCATAGCTCTAGGTCTATGCGATGTTTCATGCATTGCTGAGTCTGACCTGACAGAGCTGGCAGTCTAAGGTGGCTTCTTCAAGGAAACATCTCTTGCTATTTTAAACTGAGCCAATCCAATGTCCTCCTAATTACCTAGGCCTCTTGTCTCACCTCCTACACCATTATTGCGTCAGTCACTGCCCCTCTGTACCACCCCGCCCATGGGAAAAGAGTCTTAAGGCTTCACTCCCACTACATCTTTGGTTAAAACATGGCTTCTTCCAGAAATGCCGGATTCCAGTCCCATCTCTAGGGCTTCTTAGAAGTGGATACAAAACCAAAAGTATCTTAGGCAGCTGTATTTTGTTGTCTCCCTAGTCTTTTACATGCATGTATTCACGCACATATACCAACACAGCAATATCTCGGTTTAGGCAGACTTGTTTCGTAGTCCATAGCTGAACATCATGGAATACAGGTTTTAGATGTCTGAACTAAAAATAACCACTCCCTGCTAACACATCACACACCTACACAACAAAAACTGCATGCAAATTGCCATGAGAGCCAGCTCTCTGGTTCCCGTTTTGCAGTCACGGCGGTGGACTTCCAAAGAAGGTTTCAGTGCATTACACTAGCCCATCCCTAGGAGCTGATGCAGAGACTCAGAATGTCTCCAAAATCCAAAGAGGCACCAGAACAAACTCACAATGAATCTAAAACAGCATCAGTAGCAACAGCAAAATCATTCTTCCATTTAAAATTAAACTGAAAAATTAATCTGGGGACTAGTGGAAATAACACCAACTCCAGCTGGCCAGACATGGATTGCAGCAATAATTTGATCCAGGTTATTGAATCTTGTACATTAGCATGTAGCACTGCATCTAACTCTAGCATCTGTAGCTCCTCAGAGACTGTCTCTGAAAAGTGACAGCCTAGCTGGGCTGCTCTAAACAGACCTCAGCAACAGCATGGCAAATGAAGCTGTCATGAGCCAGCAGCTTGCTGTATCAACCCCTTCAAACACAGATGGATTACAGGTTTTCTCCATCACACAGGTTTTGTTAAAAAAGTTGGAAGTTTTGACATTGCATTCATCTCCTACAGAAGCACATGGTTTAATTAATAAATTCATCAGTTTATTTAGTTTAGGATGTTTCTGTGCTTGGTTTAATACAGCTGTACAGCATAAGATACCATTTGCTGGTCAGCAAGAGCTCTGAGGTGGTTTGTTGCATGATCCTGCTTGTAGACCATGCCCATGTAAAAATATATCTGGCTTCACAAGGATGCATCACTTCTAATCACTACCTTCAGCTTTATGTGCATCATGTTGCAGATAGCATCCTGTCTTTCCTGCTGCTCCCTGCACAGTTAATCCTTCTGTCACTCAGATTACTTTTTGGTGGGCCTACTGTGATGCATACTAGAAATCTGAGGACTCGTGATTGTCAAAAAATTCTTAGTTTTCAGTTTCCACTGAGACTGTCTCAAGGGAGGAGAAACATGCCCTGTTTAGCTTTTAATATATAGTCCATTTGCTCATTAAAGCACTTGGCTGATTGTCACTGAAGTACTGGCACACTGAATTTTCTGCTTGGTACAAGTTAGCAAGGAGCAAGACAACATTATTTTAAGTCTCTGCTGTGTTACTATTGAGTGTTGATAGCTTTTTCAAGGCCCTATCGGCATGTTTCCCCTTTTGAGTAAAGAAAGTCCAGGGCATGTATTTGGTAGCAGGACCTCGTAATTGAGTAGATTAATTATTTGATTGGCATGATGTAAGGCCCAATTTTAAAAGCCCACAATTAACTTTAAGCACTACTATTCCTATTCAAGCTGGTCATTATTCCTTTGCCTAAGTGCTTTGTTGAACTGGGTCCTGAATATGAAGCAGCCCTGTGTTACAAAATTGATTGTTCCAGCAATCTCTGCTCCAGCAGCCTAGCTGCTTTGCTGACAGAACCAAACAGGGAAATTATATATACCCTTCACAACAAGAATTAATAGTGCCAATGATGGGACAGGCACCTGAGAGAACGACCATCAGAAGAAAGAGATTTCAAGGCAAACCTGAAAAATAACAAGACAAAATAAGTTTTACAGCTTTCTAGGTTGCATGGAGGGTTTGGGTTCTGTGAGCTGCCAAAGGATGAGACCCCTGAGAGCAGAACCCTGCAGGTGAGGCAGTGGGGCTGGGAGCTGTGGTGGGATTGAGGGGGCAATGTGAAGAGCAGCCCTGCCTGCCCCACTCAACCCACACTGCACAGCACTCACCCTTCTGCCACCTCAGTGGGGGAAATACCCCTCCACCAAGGACCCTGGAAATTTAACTTACTTGCACCAAACCCACAATGCAAAAGCCACACCTGGGGCAGTGCCATTGCAGAAGTGATGGCAGGGCTTTTTCAGTTGGGAGCAAAACTGATTCTTCTTGAAGAAATACAAAGGCAAGATGCTGAGTAGTGTCTGTTTTCTAAGAAACTATTATTTTGCACCACCTCGCTGTACCAAGGCCTTGCGGGGCTGGATATTACCCCCCCCAAGATAATGGTAACCATGCTTGGAAAGGAATTCATCATCAGTAAGGCTGATTGGCCTCTAATTCTAGCTGTTACTTTTTACTCCATGTTTTTCTTCATTTTTAATTTGTTTTTTTCTGTCTTGGATGCAGGGTTCATCTTTTTGGGTGATGTGTAAGTAAGTCTGGCTGGCAGAATAGTGTGAAAGTGTAGAATTTTTTGGTATGTTTTTGCCACATTTGTCCCTCTCTTTGCTTGTTTCACAGGGGTGAATTTTGGTGAAAGGTGGTGCAGGGTACAAGCATGTCTCAAGGCCCTCTGGACCTCCACTTCCTCCCCTCCACAGTGCAAATATTTACGGGGTAGTAGAGAAAACAAACTTGTAGAAATCCAAGGTTGTTTCTTTGCCTGGATGGACAAATTGGGAAGGCGCATAAAGCAGCTTAAATAATGCCATTTTTAGAGAGAGGAGAAGATGTGGGATGTCATCCTCCCTAGGATTAAAGTGTGGGTGTCTAGATTAGCTGGGATTATCCTGCATTTTAGAGGTGCTGCATGAAGCCCCTTTTATCTCTGTTCTCATCTTGTTCTCATGTATAGTAAAAATTTCATTTATGTCAGAGATTTCACACTACTGGACTGAGGCACTTACATTTCCTCTGCCATCCTCTGTTCACTCCCATCTTTTGACTCTCATCCTGTAAATGCATTTGTTCATTTGGACCAAGCAGGGGGATTTTGGTTCTACACGCAGATGCACAGCCCCCAGTCCGGCTCATAGACCCTCACAGGGCTGCAGGCTGCATCCACAGCAGCAGCCAAGCAGTTGCAGCACTCAGAATGGCAGCTGTCCCAAATCTCTACCACAGTTTATATCTGTCATCCTTGTTGTGAATGCCAGAGGAAGAGTTCAATCCGTTTGCTGTATAAATAGGGTGGGTGAGCTATCCGTGGGAAATACCTCCAAAAGCTCCTTTCCTTCAGACTGCTTTGTCCTTGAAAGACTGTGCAGAATTTCAGCAGAGCTTTTTGTGCTTGGGATGAAGGGGAAAAAATAAAACTGTTTCACAGCCTCACACAGTACTTCCTTCTGCTGAGCAGGGGCTGAGTGAGCTGCTGCAGCCTCCTCCCTTGCAGCATGCCTTGATGCCTGAGTATGTAGTCCTGTGCCTGTGGCAACCTCCTAGCCAACGTCTGAATGAGGACTGTTCTTTCTGGCAGAGTCCCCTATACCCTGTATGATGGCCTCAATCCTATTTATGCCCAAATGTCCTGTCAAAAAATGGAAATAGGGATAAATTCAACAGTTACAGTACCAAAATTAAAATTAGACTTACTGTGGCTTAAAAACAAGAAAAAGATCCAAGGGGTTTTGTGTTTGCATTTTCCAGTTTTATGGCAGTCAGCGCTATGAAATAAATTGTATTGCTCTGTTAGAGCTTGGTATGAGATTGGTTTTGTACCAGCCTGTCTCAACATCTGAAAAAATCTGGTATTACAAACATATAAGAGACAACCCACTGTGAAGCCTGTCAGACATGAAAAATTTGGGAGAGCAAATTATATAGTCCACCTGAGCATCTCATTCCAGCTCTGCAGGAGATGGGACATGACATAGTGTTTTTTGTGAAACAACAGATTTTTCTGTGCAATGTTTTCGTAGGAAGATTCTGCTTTCAGATGTGACCTCATCCACAGAGTGCAAAGACAGATCTCAGCAAGATGGGTTCCAAACTTCTCCATGAAAACAAGCAGCCTCTCAGTGAAAAGCGACATTTCAAAAGGTGAGTGCAACCTGAGCAAATTCCCTCATTATTCTGTCTTCTAGAGCAAGCAGAAAGCAAATAACACTAAATTGTGAGGAGCTGTCGATTCCCTCAAGGGCAGAGAGGTCCTGCAGAGAGACCTCAACAAATTAGAGAGATGGGCAATCACCAACCATATGAAGTTTAACAGGGGCAAGTGCTGGATTTTGCACCTGAGATGGAACAACCCTGGTCGTGTGCACAGACTGGGGAATGAGATGCTGGAAAGCAGTGCCGCAAAAAGGGACCTGGGCTCCTGGTTGATGGCAAGTTCAGTATGAGCCAGCAGTGGCCTGGCAGCCAGGAGGGCCAGCCCTGTCCTGGGGG
>VWZW01007479.1:4116137-4173339 GCA_013397115.1 Edolisoma coerulescens
AGAGGAGAGGAGAGGAGAGGAGAGGAGAGGAGAGGAGAGAGAAGGGACTGAGGGGAGATGTCCTTGCAGTCTACAACATCCTCACAAGGGGGAGAGGAGAGGCAAGTACTGGTCTCTTCACTCCCATGACCAGTGACAGGACCTGAGGGAATGGTCTGAAGCTGGTTCTTCATCCAGAGGGTGGTTGGGCACTGGAACAGGTCCCCCAGGGAATGATCACAGCACCAGCCTGACAGAGTTCAAGAAGCATTTGGACAGTGCTCTCCAGCACATGGTGTGACTCGTGGGGTGACCTGCACAGGGACAGGGGTTGGATTCAGTGATCCTGATGAGTCGCTTCAACTCAGCATTTTCTATGATTCTGTGATTCTATGATTCTATGAAACAACTTTTAGAGTACTTAGCATAATAAGGTTGTGAGGCAGCACTTTCGGATGTATGTAGGCCTGAGCGGAAGTACAGCACTTCCCAGACCACTCAAATCTCATCAGGAAAACACAATTTATTTCTGAGCTTTTGTCAACTTCCTTTTTCAGCTAAAATAAATGTGAGATACGGTTGTTCCTTATATATTTTGGTGCACCTAATTCTTGGCCGAGTTAAATAATGAAAAAGTGCAGAAAAACATGAATGCAATAAAATGTTTTGGAAAGTTCAACAAAACCATTCATTGGTCAAAAATAGGATTAAGCTGGTGTTACATTAGAGGGCTTGATTAATCTCATGTAACAAGAAAAAGCACGGGGGAGTAGGAATGAAATGCAAAAGGTATGATGAAATTTGGATTTCTGTTTTAATGCTCTTTCTCCTGCCTTGCCTGTTTTCAGGCAACCAGAACAGTGGCCCAAGCTGTAACCCTTTACCTGACACTCTAATTCTGTAGTTTTCAGACACCACCTGTGCCCTCAAGGACCAAGATGGGACAGAAAGGTGTTGCTACTTCTCCATTGGGCAAGAAAGAATTGGATAGGCAGACAAAGGAGGTAGGATGGGGACTGCTAATGGGTCTGCGACCAAGGACCCCCAGACATCTCGTATTGCTTGCAGCTGATTCATGGTGAAAATGTGGGCAAGTCATTTATACTGCCTTGGCCTCACTGCAGTCGGCAGAATTTTCCCAGGTGATTCAAAATGGCTTTCACCCCCTGTTTCATGTGCTTTTGGGCAGAGAAGGGGACAGAGCATGCATACAATCACACACCAATATATTTACCGACAGCACCATGTCAAAAGACAACTTCTGAGACCAGGCAATATTCTGCTTTAGCTAACTGCAATAAAGGAATGCTTGTACATTATGTACGTTCCAACTACTGTGAATTTCCTGACAATTAAAGACAACTGGAAAACAATGCCAAATATGTTCTAAAGTATTTAAGGACTTACCTTGAGAACAGCCTTCATCTTTCCAGTGTTGTTAAGTGACACCTATTGTTATCCTAATGTTTCAGGCATATTTTGAAAATCATGTCCTTGATAGGAAGCATAATTAAAATGGCTGTTCCTGCAAAGACAATTAGAAATTTTTACATTTTTGTGCAAGTTGATTTCATAATTAGGCTTCACAAGGGAACTTTCTGTCACTTCTTCTGAACAGAAATGCACAGGTCTAAAGAATCGAGAATCTTTGTATGAAGAGAATGGAGGAAAAAAACTCTTCACTGCATTTTTTGTTCTTGATAACGTATTTTTTTTTTCATAACATATATTTTATTTCAATTTTTAGATTGCTGTATTCCATGAATATAAATTTCTCAAGCATCAACATGTTGTGTGTTCAGAGGGCATAAGTAATTTGCAGGTAAGTGGTCAAATTATAACATTCTGCTATTAATGATTTGACAAATTCTGTAGCACACACATTTTTCACATTTTTACTTGGTGCCCAACAATGTCCCGACACTCCTTTTTCTCAAGGGTTGGTTTTCTTGAGCAAGGACACCTTTCCTGGGGAAGAATGTGAGTGGAAGACACACTGTCTGGTAATAAAACCAGAACTGACCTGTGCTATGTAGAGTCCTCAACCAGGGATAGCCTTTGGCACACCAGGTTTTTTACACGTGTAAGGAAAAATCCAGTTCCTTGTTTATAAGCTTTTCAGTTTAGACACAAGCACAAGAACGCTGGAGACTAGAGTTGCTGCTATTGGTAAAAGCAAGCAGGAGGATGTTTTTCGTGTTTAGCTGGCTCTTCCAGTGGTTTCTGTGTATAACTGCAGTAAAGAATGGTCTGCAGGCTGAATTCATGAACACACACATACATACACATGCTTCCTCCATCTTCTTGTTTGTAAAATGAACCCAAATAACTGGTATAGGAAGGATTTGATTTGGGTTTTTTTTCTGAAAGGAATAAAACCAAAAGGCTTAATTAATATTAAGAATGTCTGTAGTTAGGTATTGAGACATGCAAAACTTACATCAAGACTTGCGTTTGGTCTCCCATCTCACTAACCCTGTAACTGTCTTGTGTCTCTCTCTGACCACCCTCACCTGCTGCTAACCCTTTTTATTCACAGGAGTGTTTGCAGGAGCCATTGAGAAGATTGGAAGAAAAGAAAAAGAAGCTTATAAAGGTATGAAAATGGTTTTGTGAAGAAAGAAATAGGTATGATACGGGATGAAAGAGTGTGAGGATCAACTACAAAATTATTAAAAATAGATTGTAAGTTTGGGCTTGCCCTGGAACAATGAAGATCATGTCAGGGCAGCTCTGTGATGCACAACTCTGTCCAGACTCTGACACAGCAAAGATTTTCCTGGCTGTCACTGGCATGACAAAACTCCCCCATCACTGCTGTCTCTTGAGTGCAAGGATGTCTTGAGAACAGACATTTGGATGAGTCACAGCAGATTCAAGTTTGTGGCTTACTGAGTTTTTGAGGGTTCTTCTAATGCTGGTCAAGGTGGATCCCAAATTATTTGGTCCCAAGGCATGCAGTTATCCACAAAGAGATGTACACAGTCCTCTTTCTTTCACAAATATCAGCTGGTTACTGACAAGTTTTCAACTGTGCATTTTCCTAATCTCCTCTTTTGTGGACACAACCATGGCTTCCTGACAACAGGCTTTCTTCTCGTGTTTTGCCACAGGAACAAATACAAGCATGAGGGTAGCTGGCACCTTGGTTTCTCCTTCCAGTGGAAGGTGCCTTGGGTTTCTAAACACACAGCTGGGATTTAAATTGGCCTTCTAGAACTAAAATCTTCCATATTCCTTCAACCATCATGAGATTTTGAAAAAGTGCAGTGCTGAACAAAATAGATAGTTTTGACTTACAAGTTAATTTTCCTGCCTCCCTCCCCTCCCCTTGACTGGCTGATTGTTTCTTTTTGTGCAGTAGAAACAGTTGATCTTTTTCCCAACAAATCAATTAAATGCAAGCACTTGTCATAACAAAATCTATAGCAAAGTTTTGAAATGGTGCATATGTCTGTGATTTCATGCAAAACTACAGAAAAGCAACACTTTTATATAGGAAAGGCCTCCATAAATCAAGCCATCTTGATTTATGAGTCAGCAGAGTAATGAGACCACAGAATATTTCAGGTGGGAAGGGACTGGGGGTGGGGGGTGTCTTTGGTCTGACTTCCCACTCAAAGCTCAGAGAACGGAATTCAAGGCTGCATCCAGCTGGGCTGTAAAAACCCCAGGGACAGAGCCTTTCCATCCTCCTGGCCAGTCCATGGCCTTATCAGAGTTCATCGACATCTGTCAGGTACCAGGGGGAATGTGGCATCCGCACGTGGTCTAACAAGTGCCAAGTGGAGGAAGAGAACCCCTTCCCTCGACCTACGGCCGTGCTTCTGCCCACAGGGGTGGGAGGTGCTGCTCTCCATGGCTGCCAGGGCACCCTGGGGGCTCACATTCAGCTCCTGTCCTACCCCCAGGCCTTTCCCACACTCCTCCCCAATTCCTGAGGTTGTTTCTCTGCTCAGGGTGTTCTGGATCCCACATGTTACTGAGCCCCGCACTGTGTTTGCGGTGGCAGAGGAGCCAGGATGCTTGGCTGACGTGTGGCATCTTGTCCGAGTCCATGACTGCACAGGGAGTTGTCTCCCTGCCACCATCCCCTCAGCATCAGCTCACACAAGCGTGGCTAAGCAGGGCTGCAGGTGGCTGCAGCACCGCCGACCCCAGTGAGCTGCCTGTCACACCAGTCTGACACGTAAGGCAGGCGCTGCCGAGCATTACTTCCTGCTGATAATGAAAAAATGCCTTCCCAGTGGTCACAAGCAGCTTGCCTCTGTAGATCTTCTGGGTCTGATAAAAGTTATAGCCGCCCTCAAAGCATTTATCTCAGCATGGACACTGGCTTCAGCTTCTGTCTTCTATCCTGTTGCCTATTTTTACCAAACACGCAGGAATTTTATTTTCTGTAAGATTTTCCTTCACTGCTGATACCAGCCACAATTTTTGGGGTTAGAAAGACTGTCAAACACACAGTGTGATCACATAATTCTCACTTCTGATAAATGTTTGATGGATAGAAACTGCTGGTTTGTAGCTTTTTTGTAATGTCTTTACATTGAAAATTTAACCAACAGTAGTTTTAATATTAAAACTTTTCCCTTAACAAGTTATATTTGGTTTTGTTGGCTTTTAGGAAAAAACCAGAATATTGGAAGGAAGAGAATTAGTCATACAACAGGAAAAAATCTTAAAGGTATGACATCTTAAAGGCATATCACAGTACGTGCTCTTTCTTTGTTTAGACCATCACCATTCTAGAATAATTTTTACAAAGGTAATTACAAGGGTGTCAAACAGAGATGCAATAGAGTCAAATCTAACACAGGTAAGAGTGTGGAGAGTAGGCCTGCCGTTAGTCTCCAGGATACAAAAATAATTCAACACTGAGGAGTTTTGGGTTAGAAGTTTTGCAGACCGTAGTCTGCAAACCAGCAAGTGTGTTTTTAAAACAAGTGACCTTGTATTATTGGGAACATAAGTCATCCAGAAAGATACTGCAATATAAAACTAATACCAGGAGGGCAGATTCCTGCAGATTTCTATCAGAGCCAATTTGAGAGAGCAGAATATAATATCTGCAAGGGCAGCACTGGCGCTGATCTCATGCTAATGAGCTCTGACTTGACTTTTATTGCACACCAGACTGATGGACTAATACTAAGATTGTTTGCTTTTCCTTTGAACTTTTAAGGACATGGAGATAAAAATAAACCGCTTGCACAAGCAGCTCAAGCACCCTGAACTAATTGGGTTGTAAGTATTAGCAATGCCCTCTATTCTGGGGTATTTTTTTTATAGTATCCAGAATGTTTCCACATCTGCCGTACATGAAGCACATGCTATCGATTGTAAGTTAATGTGGTTTATGCAGCATCAAACAAACACCCCATATTTATGTAGGACAGCTTCTTTTTCTGTCACATAATCACCCAACCACAGAAATGTAAATGAAATTTAGATTTGGAAAGTCCCACCTCATTTTTCAGCAGATTCCAGGAGTAGCTTATCTTTTACTCAGTAGACCAAAGTTGTAGGGCATATCCTGGATATTAATTTCAATTGTCTTTCCTAATAACCTGAAACAGGTTCATAGCATTACTTTGCAGAATAAGAAGCAAAAGCAGCAGCTTGAACAGCAGCAGCAAAGCCTGCAGCTACACAATTATTTTCAGACCAAGTGCTCTCTCTCCATGGCCAGAGTTCAAGTGACACTTAAACCATGCTCCCCCTTCACCTCACTTCCAGACTGTAGTTTTCTTTAAGTAAAAAAGATTACACAGGATCTCTGAATTTCAAAACACTACATCTAAGTATAGAGCCCAGCACTGGGCTTCTCACTCTGACTCTACCATTTCCCAACTGCACCGCAATGCAGAAATCCTCCAACTCCAGACAACGTGAGGGGTTAAGTATTCCTTCTAGCAATCACTCCCAAATTAAGCTCCAAGTACAACGTGCCAGCAGGAACTATGAGCCCAGTTTAAAAGCTCCTCTTTCAGTTCTCTGAAGTGGTTTGAGATTCAATTTTGTGCTCTGTGTTCTGCAGAGAGGAGCTGTGCAATGACATTACGTATGCACTGCATTAACTGTAAGAACAGAGGCTGAATTATAATACAAAGTTTAAAACAACAAGCATTTTGAAGTAAATCTACTGCTTGCAATAGTACAGCTACCCCCACAGCTGAAGGGCACTACAGATATATTTTAATTACTGGGGTGCTTCCACCAGGCAATATCATCAGAGAAGACAATATCAGATCTTACTTTGCCACCACGGTAGCAGGTTTGATTACTGCTCCATGAGAAAACTGGTAATACTAATACCTTCCTGCAATAAAACAGTCTAAATAGTGTTAGATCTATGCTGTTGTTACCACTGTGTGGCAACTTTGGGGTTGCCTAGTTTTGCCTGTTATCCAAGACTGGATGAACCCATGAATTCAGTTGTTCCACGTAGCAATTCCTATGAAAGTGCACCAAGTAAAAAGGGTTCCCAATTTAGGTTCTTACAAACACATGAGAAGGTGCAATATCCCACCACAAGAAGTTTAAGGCTCTCTCTGGATGGCTGGATAACATGCAGCAGAGGGATGTATAGCATAGCAGCCTTGAAATGATCGTGATGGAAATAATTCTCTTTCTTTCTGCTAACAGAAAAAACTCAAAGGAATTGGAGATTCCGATAGAAACCTTGGGAGCAGGAAGCAGGTAAAGGGAGGGGAAGATGAAAAAGAATACACAAGATAA
Organism: Edolisoma coerulescens; assembly: GCA_013397115.1. NCBI lineage: Eukaryota > Metazoa > Chordata > Aves > Passeriformes > Campephagidae > Edolisoma > Edolisoma coerulescens. Next base: position 4,122,858 of record VWZW01007479.1, read on the forward strand.
AAGGCGTGTGCTTTGGTGGAGGAGGGAGTTTGGGCAGCCTGGCAGTAAAAGCTGGCAAGAAACAAAATCCTGATCTTGTTAAGACAGACAAGTGATATCGGTGCTTGACTGCAAAATACATTGTGTGCCTCTCCTTGTCCTTGCTGTTGCTCCTGAAGGCTGGCTGCATTCTGGGAACCTTTATTGGTGCTCCAGTGCCCAGGGGGCTCCTGGAGACAGATGCTTTCTGAAAGCTGTCCCTGGACACCATGCTCTTGAGGTCCTTGCTCCCGCCTAGTCAAAGCAAAGTAAAGAGAGGTTCAGAATGAAACACAGCAACACGTACTTTCAGAAAGAAGAAACCAAAACATGTTCAGTCTAGTAAGGTCAGACTTAAGATTCAGAGAATTGGGAGGGAGGGAGAAATTAAATATTTCTTACAAAGTTCCCAAAGGAACTGCTTGGCTTTGCCATCAATCTAGTCTTTACCTTTTATGTTGCTGCTGTGAAATACGTTTTAATGCAACTGCCTTTGTAATGGGAAGCAATAAGAAACTCTTCTCCACAACCAAGGCATCTGTTAGGTTGCAGCTCCTCCTCATGCTGTAGCTTTATTGTCTTCATTAATGAGCACTTGCAATGAGCCAAGTTAGCTGCAATCTCTGTTGGTGTTTCTTTTTCTCCACAGCCAAGAAAGAGAGAAGGTCTACAACTGCCCCAGCTCTCCCACCCAGAAGGCAGCTGTGGTGAAACAGGTAAAAGAGAACTGCACTGCTCCCCTTACACCTGCACTCGCAGGGTGCACTCCATCTCTCTTTGTTTCAAGCTGGAACCTGTTTCATCAGGTTCATTTTTGAGTTTTTCAGACCCAGTTGTTCCTTGTATCACTCAGCTCCCGTGTCTCAGGCTCTCCACTTCTTGCTCAGTTTTGTTAGTCTGCAAATCCTTATGAATTTTTCAATGTTTTTTGTCCTAGAAGTCAGAAAACTGACTTTCAAAGTGATTCATGTCTTCTTTTTCCCTTTCTAGACCCAGAAATCTGGCTACCTAAAAAAACTCTGCTTCTCTCTTCGGTAGGTAAAATGTTCTCATTGCATGTACATTTGGTAAGTTACACCTGGAGCACCATGGAGATAAGATGCTTTTGACTAGTGCTGGAACATCATGGGAGAAAGAGTGTAAGAGAAAAAGAGAAAGGTGCTGCAAGTTTAGAGTGGTGTGTATGCAAACTTAGTGGAGCAGCAGGATGAAGTAATCTGGGTGCAAACACTGTTCTGGCCCTCGGGTACATTTCCCCACGAATCTGCTCACCTGTCGCATCTGAGAAAGCAGCAATTACGTGCATGCTGGCAAATGTGTCCTTCTTCCCTCCTCATGAAGAAGAAAGGGAGGAAGGCTGAAAGTTTAAGCACCTGTTTCACTTCCCCTGGGTGCTCCTTTATCAGCCCTTCATCAAATCACTTGTCTGCCATACTCCCCTCACCAGATGGATACTGAGGGGTTGCTGGTGGACTTCCACCTGCCTGGACTAAAGTAATGTGGGCTCACTGAGCCTCAGGGCAAGTGATGCCATTTCTCTATTTCCCTAGTTTTGGCTGAAGGTTTGAGGAAAAGAAGATGTTTTTGAGTGAATTCTTCAGTTAGTCACTTTGTGGTGAGGGAACAGCTGTTTCTGAAGCTATTTACAGATTATTTGGTGAAGGCCGATGGTGTGAGAGTCACCAATCATGGCTCATTGTCTTTGTCTCTTTCCACTAGCACTGGCAGGAGTGTCTCCCAAGACACATTGTCCTTTCTGCAGTAGTCTTGCAGTGCCTTTGTAAAAGGAAAGCAACCTTCAGTTTGCTCCCATATGGTAGGAAGCTGTAGGATGGACCTTGCAGACAGTTGTACAGAAAATGGATCAATTGGTTTTTTCCTTCCTGAGGAGAGAGAAGCATTTCTTTGCTGTTGCACAACCAAGCACAATTAGCAAGTGCTTATGGCTTTTTTAATTTGTGAAGCTTCATTTCCATTTAAATTCGAGCATTTTCACATCAGGAAGATGTTCCTGCCAACATGGAGCATTCACCTGCGGGAATAGTATTCCAAAAGGGGCACGTAAAAGCACTGCAGGGTTTGTCTGAACAAAACAATGGAGAAGTGGTATAGACCAAGAGCACTGACAGGACTAACAATGAACCTTACATGACCTCAGGCAAATTTCTTCCCCTCAGGCTTCAGTTGCCCACCTGTAAAATGATGATAGTATTCATTTTTTCTGCTCTGTGTTCTTATGTGTTTACACCACAAAACCTTTAGTGAAAAGAGCCATTGTTAGGTGTCAAGCTCTTGCCAAGGATGGACTCCATGATAATGTTGCCAGCAACAGGAAGGAAGGATTCTGCTTTGATCAGGGCACAAAATTATAAGATAATATGCTCCAATACTTTTTAATACTAATAGAGCTTTTTTACAGTGTCTGTAATTCTTTTTTCCTTTTTGTGCATTTATCTTTCTCTCTTGTTGCAGGAACTCTGTGTGGCTCTTTGTCAGATACTTAATGTACTGTGGCTGCTTGTACTTAACACTTCTCTTGGTTTATAAACACCTACCTGATCCTACCTGGACATACCAGCTGGACATAGTGGACAGTATCTGCCATCAGTCATGGACACACTAACCCTAGAAGATTTTAAACACTCCAGGCTGGATTTCTGTAGGGTTGTTCTATTGCTTCTGGGTAGACCAGCATTTTAAAATAAAGCATCCATATGTGCTAAAAGCACAGGATAATATCGATCTTTTCTGTTAGAAATTAATTAGGTCCTCAGAGAAAGAAACTAAAGCCCATGTATCTCAGCAAGAGGGAGCGTGCTCAAGAGCATTCAGTTATTTGCTGTAACAGGTGGGTCTGAGATGCAAAAATTGCTTCAACATCCACATTCTGATCTACTCCCCAAATCCCTGAATGTCCTGTCCCCATCACCACAGGCATGAGTACAGAAAATCTGTTATTAAATCTAAATAGGATCTTCTGTTAATGCAAATTGAAATGACCCCATTATCAGCAGGGCAGTGATAACTGATAGGAGCTGAAACTTTGTCTTAAAAAATGCTTGGTGGCCACCTCAGGCCCAGTCAGCTCTGTGGATCTGCATGTCAGTTGGTCACCTTGCTGCCTAACGACAGAAGTCCTGCGAGTGGCCTCTCTTGTACACCCAGAGCAATACTACTGCACACGCATAGCGAGCCCCTCACGAAGAATATGGGGTTTCCCCTTTCGAGCACAGCACAGCGATTACCTGCAAGCTGTGTCAAGCCCAGGTTTACCTTGGAGGAACCTGTCATGCACAGACCACTAGCCTGACAGGGTGTAGATTTCAAGTGTCCTGCACAGGCAGAGATCATCCACATGTCTTCTGTGTGCTTTGGCTGAGCAGTCAAGTCTTCCCCCGTCACCTCAGCATACAAGAGATCTTGACTGAGCTCCCACTGGTCCCACAGAACAGCTCATTGTGGATGCCTGAGAAGGCTTCAGTGCAACTTGCATTCTGGGTTTGGCTGTCCTGAGAGCCCTCCATGTCCTCGTTTTCTACCTTCCAGAAGGGCATTGTGCTCGCTTTTTGGAAGTAGACTGTCTGTGATCACGACGGAAAACACGCTGCCTCACAGTGACCTACCCAAATGTTAAAGGACACGCAGATTTCTTGCCCTTGTTGCAAATTTCTGTTCCTCATCTCTGAAATTAGGCCAGGATGGTTTCCATACAGAGTCCATGTCTTTCTGAGCTTGAAAAATGTGTGTCAGTGCTTCACCAAGTATCATCTGTTATCTGCATTTCTAAGTCTCGCAGACAGCATGTTTTTCCTGGGTCTTCCAAATTTGCCACCCATTGGCCCTGCCTGGTTTTTGCTGAGTAAATCATGCGGCAATCAATTAGAGCTGTTGAAGAGCACAATAACCCAGAAAATTGTTTTAACTTCCTTCCATGTTATCTCTTGCTCCGGATATTTTTGGTGTTTTTCAAAGACTAGGAAGAGCAAGAAAACCACTCTCTAATGACACAGTATCTCACAAGGCTCTCTCGTCATGTGCCCAATTGTTTTTCATGGTAAAGGAAAGGCAATGCATGAATGCATCACAAGGAGCTTAAACAATCAGAGCTGGGAAAGCAAACCCACATGAAACCTCTATGATTGAGCAAAAGTTTGCTGAGACCAAAACGTAGTAGCAAAATGTCCTGTTTGTATGTAGAAAACAGGGTTTTCAGATTTGAAAAAGAAAATTCACTAAAATTATGAAGAGAGGATACAGCTGAAGGAAGCCCACCTTACGAGACAGAATATTTGTGGGTATTTGTACGTATAGAAAAAAAACCTTGACATATTACAAACAACTGTGAAAAACTGCAAAAGTATCATCTAACTGATGTCAGATGTTACAAGGTACAGTTCCAGCTGCTGCCTGCTTTCCTGCGTCCAGCTCAGGGCATGCTTCTAACACTGGCACTCCACATCCAACTCCCAGCACTACATGTGAGGCTGGGCTTGTGTAGCCCGGGGGAAAATTTGGAAGTGTGCTCCGAGATGAGCAGCTCTGCTTACTGCTCTGTCTCCATTAAAAAAAAGAGGAAAAGTCCTAAACCATCTCAATTACTCCTTGTAATTGCCATAACCTACAGGTTGTGATCCTTGTGACAGGAGCCTTTTTAGCAGGAAAAAGTGTGGTGGGGAATGTTTTTAGTACCACTGTTCAGCTCTGTGAGGGCAAATTTTTGTGGGCATCTTGACCACAGAGTTTAAACCCAGGATAAAGCAGCGTGCCACTTGATGGTGGTGCAAAAGAACAAAACCTGACTGAACAGCCTAGTTTGCAGCTGTGCCTGGTGGAGTGGGTGGCCAGATGCTGTAGGGAGGGCATGTGAGGGCAGCAGGAGGTGTTACAGAGAGACCAGTACCTGTTTGCTGCATAAAGCCAAAGCAATTTCCCTGTCCTGTCATCTGACAGCTCCTCCTCCCCTCTCCCCCTCTCTAGGCAGGCGGAAGGACACTTTCAGCCCCCTGGTGATGTGCAAGAGGGAACCTCACAGGGAGCTGCAGTGGAAGTGATAGCAAAGGTGCTGCTGGGAGCAACCTGCAGTCTGTCAAACCCCAGCATCCAGCCATGGATGCATAACAAAATACGTACTGTGCAAAACTTAAAACGGGACACAATACCACTGCTTATCTGTTTTCTTCCTTCTCACATCCTAAATTTTGCTTTTTTAGTTGCTATGCAGATTATATGCCCCAGGCATACTGTGTTCAGTGAAGTTTGATTGTGGAATTGTGATGTCAGGTTTGCTACAGATTTCTGTCTTTGGTTTTTTCTAGTTGGGTTTGCCTGACCAGTACCCTCTCTGGATTTTTGGGTGAGCTCCTTCTGGTGTAAGCCTGCTTCCATTGGTGTCAGGAGCAGCTTTGCTTCGAGAGCTCTGCAGCATCATCTGAGTGTCCAGCATTCTCTGGGGGTTTGGCATCACTGTTTGTTATTTCCATTCTAAAGTTTTGTCCCCTCTCCACTTCTTCCCCACATAGGTGGAGAAAAGATGGTTGCTGAAATCTGACCTCAGTATCTTGAGGAACTACGTGGTCATTTTGGTTAAGACTGACTTGCTTGAGAAATCCTTCAAAATTTCTGTAGCCATTTCTGTCTGAACCAGGAAGAGATATTTAAGGGGTGTGGGGGTTTATAACTTTGAAAAACAATGGTGTTGAATACTCACAGTCTCTCCTGCAAGTGCCTAAAGGAGATGAAGAAAAGGTACACGTATAACTGGGCACACTGCAAAACAAGGCAACCTTTCCTTCATGCAGAAGTGCATCTGACCATTAATACTCTCTGGGAGACCCTTTCTTCACTGTTGCAGATTCTGACTCTTAGGCAGCTTGCTGCTGCTCTAGACTGGTTTAAAAAACTTCCAATGCATTGAAATTCATCACCTTAGGCAAGTAAATGCATAGCTCATATGCTTGCATAACCTGCTCCCCAGCACAACACTGCCTCACCAAATGACAGCCTTGCTATTCTGCATTCCACAAAGGACTGAGTGATGTGGATGCAAAAAGTTTAGGTGGAGGCACATCTGACAGCCTGAACAAGTAGTTGGAAGAGAAATATCTTGAAGGTGACAAGTATTAGGCTCAGGAAATCCTCTGAGCAGAAAACAGGTGGAGGTGGGGATAGTACTCAGGGGATGTGCCATATATATCTTTGTCCTATTCTTAATTTTCCCTGGATGTCTGACTGTGGACACCATTCTTTTACATTCTTCATATTAGATATATTTATCACCCTGGTCCTAATGAAATCAAATACATTTCCCTTTGACCCCAAAATATTCAGGTCCCAGAGAAAAAATAAATAGTAGTGTATGTGTGGGATGGGGGCCAATAGGACAAAGCAAGAAAAATAAAAGCCTGGTATTCAAAACCAAAGTGGTTTGGATCTGCCTAGCCCCACTGGCCTGAAAGGGAAGAATAGGGTCTGACTGTGGCTTTATGTAATTTCAACAGTCACAAGGGATGGAGTGCCAAACAGAAGTGTACAAGCCACCCTCTGGAAGAGAAAAAAAATCCTCAGAATCAGTAAAAAAGGAGAAAAGGTCCAGAGCAGGGCCTGCAGCAGCTGCAATGATGCAGTAGTAGGGCACTGTGCTCAACTTTACTGGGAGGTGCTGGTTGTCAGCCCCATGGGTGCTTTGGGAAGCCTTTTCCTGACCTCTGAGGGTGGCTCACACACACTGCCAGGGGTACCTGTGTAAGTAGTGGTAGTCTTGCCACAGCTCCTTTTGATTGGTCTTGGAGCATTAGTGATGACAGACAAGCCAAGGTGTCCCTCAGGACAGCCGGTTAGGCAGCAAATGAGCCTGCTGACAGGTCATCTGCTGGTAATGAGGCATTTCCATTTATTACGGTGTGTCTAAGCAGATACTCTGATGGCCTCTGGTTCAGACCCCCACATCTGTTCTCTGCAGCGGTACCTGCACGCCAGTCCTCCCTGGGAGAGTGGGCAGTACTGATTTCTCGGGTCTTATACAGATACAGTCCTTGTGCTGGCGGGCAGACTCAGCTATCGCCAGAGAGGAGGGAGAGGATGGGTCCAAAGAGGAACAGGAAGCACGTTAGTCCTTGATCGCAGTGGGCAACAGGTCTAGGCATTTGCATGCATTGTCTGAGTTACCGGGGAGAGGCTAGAGGCTACAGGAGTTAACGCCAATGATTTCCATATCAAAGGGCTTTCTGAATAAGTACCAGAACAGACATTTCCCTCTTGGGTGGTTTGGGTGTTTGGTTGTTTTTTTTTTTTTTTCCCTTTCCAGAGATCAGAAGGAGTAATAGCTTTATCTCTTTAAAGAAGCCTTGATAAGGCCAAGATCTGGAGTAAGGTTCATAACATATGCATAGATGGACAACCTCAAGCAAGCTAGAAACATGTAGGTGCAGGAAAAGAAGAAGATTAAATAATTTCTGTCATTTTCATGGAAAAATGTGCCCAATGTCATCTAAAATACCTTATGTATCCAGTGTGCATTAATGTATCGGTTAAAAGTCAGAGAACTATACTTTAAAGTCTGAGCCATACCATCTGGTTCTCTCCCTGCTCAGTGCCCCAAACATATGGCCAGAGAGAGCATACTTCCTTTTCCCTTCTCTCCTGTCTCCTTTTTTATTCTGCCTAGCCTCATTACCTTAGATTTCCTTACACTGAATTTATATGCATACACCATCCATTTGCCTTCTCTCTTAATATAGCTGCATGATTCTGAACATCATCTAGGCTGGACTGGCAACTCCACATTTTGCCTTGTCAGAAAAATTATTCCCATTAATGCCTATTCATTCTCCTAAATCATGATATACAGGGAAGCAAATTGGTCCTAAGGATGTTCTTTGTGTCACATTACTGCCTCTTTCTTGTCACCAAAGACCGTTTTCATGTCAATTCACTCTTCAGTTTTCAAACTCTCATGTTCACAGAAATTGTGGTGATAAGGTAAAGCTGTTATCTGCTGATAAAAATGGCTTGGAGCGTTTACGTGCTATCGATTTTTTAAACTAGATGCTTCTTCACTTGAGTGAAACTCCTTGAATAAGACCCTTTTCATGCTAAATAACTTGAAAAGCACTCTGAAGAGCATATTTTTTTGCTAAAACTCCATTAGTTATGTTGGCCCTCAGGTATGGATCCCTAGTGGGCATAGTTCTCTGTCTTATATTTATATATTAACTTTAGCAAGAAGAAGATATGGCTTCACCCATCCTTGCCTCTGGGCAGTCTGACTGCAGCCGTGTTTTCCTGACTGTGGAAAACATCTCAAGCTTCAAAGAAATGAAACTTAATGAAGGTCCAGCTTTGTGATTTTTGTGATGGTTGTAGTGAAGAAAATGTTGCAAGCACTGTGCGGCATGTACTTCTATTGAACCTCTTCCCCGAACTTGTTATGTTCTGCAAATATCTCACCCAGCATATTTGGTTAATATTTTCACCTCCCTTGAGCCATTCCATCTAGGTTTGTGTCCAAACCTTGAGGCATCAGAGCCTCAAGATATTTTTCCAGTGCAGGTCTGCTGGGCATTGCTTGTGGCTGTTTGCACAGAAACTGCAGAATTAATGCCCTCACAGGAATATCAGAGCAGGGCTACTCCCGGATTATTGTGTTTCTGTGGAAAGAAGTTCAGTTTTAAGGAGACAGCCAGGTCCTACATAACCATCTCTGCAGCAGAAATTGAATATTCTCAGTTCTCCTTCTACATATGATTCTTGAGGGAAACAAAAAGGGCTTTCTTTCTATAGTCCACTGTAGCCTTTAGCACAATGATCTGTCCAAAATAAGGGATGGAATTAAGATCATTCTTTTTGCTTCAAGGGAGTTGCTGTGGTGGTATCTCAGTTTTAGTGCCAACCAACACAGACCACAAAAATCAACAGTGTGGGGAGAAACAGATGTGCCAATGTCCTTAACAGAACTTCTTAATAAAAGGATGCTTAACCTTGATTGACTTATCCAGGTGCAGTAAGGTTTCATAAAATAACAAATACATCAACATGTGGTAGAGACTTGATGTTTTCATTTGAGTTCCACTGGTAACACAATCCTACAGGAGAGATTTGGAAGAGAAATAAACCACCCCGGCTTGGAAAGAAACTACAGCACAACTGCTCAGTAGGAACACTATGGAGACTACTACTACTTTCAGGGATGAGAACAATTTTGCTGCCTTTCACCAGCAGAGTAGGGAATACTGAATGCTACTGGGAAACCATAGACACTAGTACATAATACATGTGGAGTATTTTGCACACGGTATGGAACAGCATGACCAACACACCAGCCAGGAATATTTTATCTCCCTGGTGTGGGAAATGCTGTGTTAAATACAAACATTAAATTGATTATTTGAAGGAAAGATGGTGTTTAGGTCAGGGCTTTGGCTTGGCACTTGGGGTATGTCGAGAGTTTTTCCTAGCTCTGCCCAGGGCCATCGGGGAAGCATTTAATACCCACCAGATTCAGTTTCATATCTAGAAAATTCAGACCCTGGTTATTTGTTTTACTCTATCTTTTGAAGTGGGCAGGATTTTCAAAGTCCAATATGCACAGATCCAGAAAAGAATCACTGTGTATTTGAGGACTGCCCAACACGACTGGCCCCCAGCAGAGGGATGTCTGTCTGTAGAGAAGATGAGGGGAGTGACCTCTACAGGTCACTTCACTCCACCAGCTGCCCAGAGATGGCAAAATGCTTGCCAGGGGCTATCCTCACTCCCTGAGCATACCAGTGAGCAACTGAGCTTCCAACAAAAGACCAAAGCCATGAAAAATACAGCAGATGTGAAATGCCTTCACTTCAGTCAATTTTGTAAATTGCTTCTCTTTTGGTGGCCCTGATAAATATCTTTCTTTTTGTGTTGAAAAATTATTAACTGTGTTGTGAGTTGCCATGGATGCGGCATTCGGTGTGTTGCAGACTTTGTCTCATACTGTGCAGGACCTCATTCTCGGCACTCTCCTGGGCTTATAAATATTGAGTAAATTGGCCCACTTTTTTCTCAGAAGTCAGAGGCAAAATTGCCACTAATTTAAAGGTGTAGGCTCAGGCCTATTGTATTATGTTACTTTTTTAATAGCATCCATCACCTCTGTTCTGGCAGTCCCCGGATTCTTCCTAGCAAGTCAGGCTTCCACTCAGGTACAAATAAATCTGAAAAACAGTAAAAGAAAAAACCAAACCTTTCCCTCTATAAGCCAGCACAGGAGGCTGTTTGTCCCTGGGAATGGTTTTGCTTGGGAGTCCATGGCAAGTGTTTTCATGAGTACACAAAAAACTGTAGAAACTGTAGAGAAACTGCCTCTGCATTGCAGCAAGGTATTTGAAGAAATCAAAGTGATCTGCATATAGTATGTTGTTTAGCTGCAGTAGTTTTCCAGCCGGCCACAGTGTCAGGGACTAAGTGGATGGTGCTGACAGATAAACGTTTGAGAATTGCTTGGACTGACTATAGCTGCAATTACTGTAAATGAGATGAAATTTGTCTTTGGCCTTCTCAGAAGTTATTTCTTAAAAAATGGATAGTGATAGGGTCTAAATCTTCAAAGCCAGTTGGCAATATTGCTAAAAAAGTATTATGGAAATTTCCTTGTACTCAGTTGTTTGTTCTTCCTCCGCTCTAAACCATTATCTTTCTTTTCAGAGGAAGGAATACTGCAGAGGCACAGACATCAATATAAATATTTTTTTCTCTACAGTTAAATCTTTAGCATTTCTTCAGTGATTATAAGAAAAAAAAACAAAACCCAACAACAAACAAACAAGATTCTCAACATTTAAGAGCCACTTTTGAATTTATATTCTCTGACCTCTGATCTGACTTTAATCTTCCTTTTATCCACCTGCTCAATTCAAGCCATGCAAGGACATCTTGGATTGCCATGGAGCACAGAGTTTCACCAGAGCAGGACCTACTCTGCCAGATGCTCTACATTCATAGAGCCTGGGGCAGTTTTCATGTAGGCTTGCTCCTTTGTATTTTGTAAGGTGGTTTGTGATACTTGCAGTGGTAAAAACTTCCCAACAGATTTCCTTGTTTTCTCAAAATCTTTGGAGCTGTCTACAGTTGGTGACCCCCATCCAGTTTAAGTGACTTTTGCATGCAAAATGAGATGTCTAAAGCAGAGAACAAGGATAATGTAATGACTTGTCCAAAGTTGCTTTAAATAGTGTTATCTTAATAGCTATCCATTATTATTATTAGCTATTCTATGCTGACAGCTTTCACTTGTTTTAAACAAAGAGAAGAGAACATGGAACTTCAATTCTCTTCCCTTAGGGCTTGTTACATCCCCCTCACTCACCCCAGTGTTAGTAACCCTGATTCAGGACAGCATAAGTAAAGACATAATTAGATCCACAGCAACCTTCCCTGAATGGACAAACAACCCACTTCCTAGCTGGGCTGGTCAGAAGGAGAAACTGTTTAGTTTGCCAGGTTGATTAAACTGGTTCCCCTTTCCTCCCTGCTTCCTGCACCCATTTTACACTCTCAGCCCAGAGGGTGTCTGTGTGTCCCAAGGCTCAGCCCCAGTCTCAGCTGGCACAAAGAAATAACCAGGGATGAGACAAAAGTCAGAGCGCTCCTGTGTAGTCTGAGAGGACTTGAGATAGGAACACATTGTATGCAGAGCCAGCATACAATTCTCAAAGGACTTATAGAGGTTAGGGCATAGCTTTGTCTTTCCTCTGCAGCCACCCAGGTTGTGGCCTTGCTTCATGATATTGCCCTGCTAAAATCATTGCTGTCCTTATCTATGTTTCATCTAAGTGCTGACATGTACCTATGCCCTGTCCCATCCTATGCCCTGCAGAGTGTCTCAAGGCCAGAAGGATGCCCTTCACAAGAGTCAGGATGGGAGTACTGGACTTGTGGCTTCATGCAATTAGAGCTTTAACCCTCCAGATCCTGCTAACTACTTTTTTTTTTTCCCCAGACACAGTGCCCTTGCAAAGGCATGTTCCCAACTGGCAGCCAGCTCTCTGGGACAGAGAGAAACAGAGAGACCAGCACTCAGGAGCGCTCAAGCAAAAAAACCTCATCCTGCAAACTGAGAGCTTTTTATCCTGTACTGACTGAAGTTTTTCAATAGTTGTAGAACATCAGGGCAAAGGGGAAGCAAATTCTGGAAGAGAACAGCAACAACACACAAAGGACGTTCTTAGTATTGGTGAACTGTACTGGACTCAAGGTGATTGGAAATAATGTAGGGCAAGTGCCACTTGATGAGAAATGGTATGGGTTGACTTTAAATAAGATTTCATAAATCCAGGCTTTGAGGAGAGAGAGAAGAGTAGGAGAATGAATCATCCCAAGCAATTTCAGGGTAGTTTACATAGTCTGACAGTTTATGTCAAGCCACTCAGCTCTTCTATTTTTAGTACAACTAGAGATGGGTCCGAAATGTGAGGATTAGATGCTTCCCAGCATTTGCAGATCTTTGGATAGAGATTTTTGGCTCAACTGTCAGCAAAGATTTGCAGAGATTTGAAGAAAAACTTTTTTCCAAGTTTCAGGTTGCATTGTGTTTCAAAGCTTTGGCTCAGGAATGTTTTGCCAAATCAAAACCAGAAGTATCTGAATTGTGAGAACAACAAAGGAAACAAAGGTTTCAACCTGCTGATAGGCTTGCTGTTATTCAGTAAAATGCTTTATCATGATTGAAGCTAGCATATGAAGTCCAGGGTAAAGAAGCTATAGCAGTACACTGTTATTCTTACTTCACAATTAAACTATACAATAGCTACAGTTAGTAACACTGAAATTTTGGAGGAACGGAAGAATTGTAATAAGTAATATCAGTTTGTTAGACACAACTTGATTTTAGTTCTTTAAAGGTTTGGTTGCTCAAATTCTTATCACTTTTTCTTACATTTACTTGCATTTGGAGGGGGATTTCAAGTATATCAAGCAACAGTGATTCTTCCATCAGTGAATAGCTATCATGGCTTGTAACTATGACTGTTATATCTATGAGGTGAAAATATTTTACCTGTAAAAATGAGAAATCCATATGCAAAGACTGATTCTGAGAGAAACAAGTTTTGCTTCTTTCCCACAGACTGTACATGGGCTTGTTTTTCCATGATTTCTTTGGCGTTTTGTATTGCTCTGATGGATGATTTTTGACAGCGTAAAATAAAGACTGGTGTTCCTGACATTAAGGCAATTTGTGTCAGCCAAAGATTCTGCCTGGTGGAGTTTTCTCTTCCCCTTGCTGTGCCACAAGCACCGTCCCCCACAAGGTGCTCAGCCTTTCAAGCTTTTCCCAAGCAGCCCTATTTACGTCAGCCATGGAAAGCCAGGCTGTCCTTGCACCCGTTGCAGGGAACAGTACAAGTACAGGGCAGTAGCTGCTTCTGGAGCTCATGAACCCAAATGACTGGCTTTCTCCACGAGTTACACCAGAAAAGACGACATTATGGGGCAAGATAGTCTTGTGCTAATTCTTGAGAAAACAATCAAAAAAGTGATTGTTTTCTGTAAGGCTTTCATAAAGATAATTTTCCAGCGATTTCAAGTAAAACTAAAGTCACTCTAATCTTGACTTGATTAGATGATTTCACTTCAATGGAACTATAACCCTTACCAAGTACATGTGTCAGAGCTGCTTATATTCATGCCCACAAAGTGAAGAATAAGTCCAAATTAATTGAAGCTAATGCATTACAAGTTAAACAAATGCATGCGTGAAATAAGAGGCAAAAACAAAAGCGGGGGAAAGCTACTTTAAATTCCGGTTTCTGGTTTTGTCTGAGAGTCACAGGATCTTGTACATTCATGTGTCTTAAATAGCAGGGACTTATTTTCCACAGTATTTTGGCTTTGGATGGTTTATATAGGGGAGGGATTATTTTGTTTTGGGGGGAGCAATCTATCTTTTGGCATACTGTGAGGTACGGGAGACTATAGCAAGAATTTGCCAGTTAACAACCAATAGATATGAGAGTCTTTCTAGCACACAGAAGAAGGGTAGATGAAAAAACATCTTCACTGCGTTATTCCTCCATTGTTGGACAGTTGAGTTTCCCACTGAACAGGCATTACTGGATTCATACAGGTTGCTGTACAGTATGTAAAAAATTCAAATGTTTTAAGAATATATATATATATATTATTTCTTTTTTTAATAAACTACTTCCAGGGAAGTTTTTCAGCAGTACACTGGGACTCTCAAATGCTTTTCTGCCAAGCTGCTTTCCATCCGGGCAGCCCCTGGGATTCATGAGGAGAAGGCATAAGTAGAAGGAGCTGCTTCCTTCTCTGACACCAAGCACAAGCCCTTTTTTAGGCTAGGCTACAGGCACCAGTGGCATCATCATCCACCTCTAGTACCTCCTCCCTCAACATGCCACACTGTCCAGCTGCTTGCTCACTTCAGTGTCTCACTTTGATTAGTCCCATTCAAAATTGAATGAGCTGTGCTGAGGATACATTTCCCTGGGGACATCTCCTGCAAGGCGGCACAGAAAAATTTGTGGTAGAATTGACTCCCTGCTTTTTCACACTGCCCAAAGTCTTCCCCAGCAAACTTCTCACAGATAAGCAATAGCTAACCTGAGTTTCATAGTGCAAAATTCTCCCCTTTGACAGCACAGCCCTCATATTCTTACAGACCCTTCAACTGGTGGAGAACTCTAGAACCAAAACAATAATTGTGCCTTAGAGATACAAGGGTATCATATGGGGCCCAGAGGAGTTATGGTCTTCATCAAGTGGTAAATGATACCCATGTGGACAGTACTGCCTGCTCTGAAGGACACATCTGCTCCACCTGACCTGGAGGCCAGAACCTATTTGCTGAAGCAATTGCAGTTAGCAAGGCAGCTTAAACAGTAGGAGACCACATAGTCTGATAATAACAGTTATTACTGTAATTATTACCAGCAGAGCAATGAGGATTGAACTGAATTCTGTCCTCCAGCATCTATTATGAGAGGTTTGGTACATTTGACAGCAAGAATCTATTCTTTAGCTGTATTTACCAGTCAAAACATATTGAAAATGTTGATACTTAAAACCAATTTTGTAAAACAACCATGATACATCCAAATCCAAAGTATAAGTGTTTTATGGAGTGCTTGCAGTCTGAATTCCTGAAACTGAATCTCTGTCTTCATTTGCTGCCCCACAAGATGACTCTACTACAAACATAAGTCTTGGCCGATAAAAAAGTAGCAGGGCATATTACTTGTCACTATATATAGGAAAGCCCATGCACTAGCAACCCTGTGGCTGGGGCTTGGCATGCTGAAATAAGTCAGGATAATACAAGGTTATGGTTCCCTCAGTAACTGTATTTCAGTCACAGTACATGTATACAATAAGACATAAAAGTTACCACGGCATACTGTGATACAAAATGTTATGCATGCCCAAGGGGCTTTGAGTTATGATTTTTGCAGGAGTTAATTGGTGCTGTTAGTGGAGTGATTCTTTTAAAGATGCCGTCAAGGTAACATTTTACATTTAATTTCCCCATTGCCGTTCTCTTTGGCCTTGTCAGCTGTAAGAAAAAATCAATGGTGCATAAATCTCTGTTCATGTAACTAGGTAGTAAAGTTGGAAGATGCACAGTAGGAAGGGCACAAACATGACTGTATCTACTTCAGACTTCTTGAGGCTTGACAATGTGCTGCCTTAAGGCTTTCTGTTTCCTTTCCAGATGCTTAACCACAACCAGTAGAAAGGAACCGATAGAGAATTATGTCTCAATTAGAGGCAAGTTACTTATTCACCAGATCTAATCATGGTCTTTGTCTTTTGTTGTTTGACCACATCACTGGTTCACCTTCAAAGAGTTTTCCTCCAGAGCTCTTCACTCTCTAGCTAGATGTTCTCAATACACTAATATAGAAATACTCTTCAGGTACTGTTATTTGTGAAATGGCTTAACAAAGTGTTCCCTCTAGGGGTTTCTCTTGGAAAAAAATAACTAACAATAAAGCAAGAGGAAAGTAATATAACAAGCATTATAGTCCCACATTTGGGATGCCACAGACTGGTTTCTCACCAAGTGGCAGAACTCTTCTTTTTATTCCCTCCCTCCTCCCCACTTGACTGTAACTCCAATAGTAAGTAGAATTAGGAAAATCAAGCATTTTTTGTGAGAATGTGTAGCAATAGCCTGAGAAGTCTTTCTTAATTTAGCCCTACCGATTAGTTATTTTATACATGACAGATGTACTGCAGTAGTGACCCAGACATGAGCACATTTCTCAAAAAAGCAAGTTTCATTAGCAGAGACACAACAGATGTGCTGTGAAATTTAGATGTTGAAAAGCAACTGGGATTTGTTGGTGAAGCTCATGTTTCCAAGTGATAGAAGAGGATAGCAAACCTCCTATCTCTACTGTACAATCCTTCATCTGTCGCTGACCCTGACGGCTGGTGTTTTACATATTGCATTTCATGCGCTGAGCCAAACAGCAGTGGGTATGAGTTACTCACAGTAGTCCCAGTTCTAGGCAAGCAGTAGCTGAAACCCAGAGATTTCGTAAAACTGAAGATGGAAGCCTAGTTTTTCATGGACTTCACCTGGGAAAAGATATTGTGGCCTAGTTAAACAGCTGCAGCTATATTTTCACATGTGATGGTTAAGAAGCATGAGTTTTGTTTCCAAAAAAGGAGCAAGTTCACACAGGTCTGTTGGGAGCTGCAAGCACTTGATGTCCTTGGAAAGTAGGTCATTATTATGATTGTGCCTAATTTGAGGTAGCCAAACCTCCAGCACTGCCCTGATTGCCACAGAAAATAGTATGCAGTAGAAAGGTGAGATATTTAAGAATACAGACTGGGTATTCCAGCCTTCCAGTCCTGATCACATTGTGCTTTCCACTGAATACTGATAAAGACTGAAATGCCTCTCTTTTATTTTTCTGTGAATCTGTTCATGCATTCCTCTTACAGAAGTGCCTAAGCATTGTTGCATCCACATTTGAGGAGATAATCTTTACTGTGTTTCTGCTCTGGACACTATCACAGCCACAGAGAAGGGGAACATTTGTTTTTGTAATGAGAATTTTATGACTTCTTTGCTGTCCTCTGTGCCTCTCCTAGCAAATCATACCCTTGTTATATGAGGTGGCAGGCCACAGGTGATGCAGCACTTTCTCCATGGGTTCACCCTCACTTCTCCTTCTCAGAAGCACTGTTTCTCTGCATCCGCATCGCTCCTCTGTCAGCTCCTGTCTGCTCACAGATTCAGGGATTCCTTTTCTGCAGCAAAATTGAGGCAGTGATTTATGAGAAGGACAGAAAGTCTGGAAAGAATTATCCATGTGGTGGTACTGCATTTCTGAACCAGAGCCTCCAACCAAACAGGGGAGAAGAGAAAGAAAGGTTGAGAGTATTTAGCCACCTGGCCATACCCACCTATGCGTGAGATGAAGAAACCCACCTTCTTTAACCCTCCACTTCCTGAATGTCTGCACTGGAGCCACAGAACAAGGTGGCCTTCTGGCAGCTCTGATGGCCTTTCATCCACCCCAGGTTAGCAGGAATTCCTGCAATGTGCTGGGTCAGTCATTTCAAATAGCTCCATCCCATGTCACAGAAAGAGTACATTGAACATTATAACAAAATAAAGGCTTTTCTCAAGATAAGGGAAGTGCTTTTCCTGTCATGGGGAAAGCATGATCAGTAGTGCGAAGAAGTTGCTCCCCTGCCCGCTGTGCTCAGTGGAAGCCCAGGTGAGGCATTCAGTACTGTGTGGGGTTAAGAGGCTGTGAATTATCTGCATCCAGACAGAGGAGCTCTGCAATCCAACCTCACTAATACCATCAACAGCAGGTGTGTGAACCCAAAGTGAAAGTTTGTGCACCTCATTTGCTCATGAGCAATGATGGAAGAGAGGCTGGGAGCCAGCAGACCGAAGAGTTCACCTTTGCCATCACTGTCTAATGCAGCACTGGCTGCTTGTGTTTGCTTTAAGATCATGCAGCTGCTGTACCGACTGGTAGAACTCTGTGTATTTGCACTATTTTGGATTGGGAAATTGTTCAGGAACAAATAAATCCAGTGCACTGTGTGATTTCATACAGTGGTGTTTTTCCATAGTAAATTATATTTTGCTCAGTGGAATCTGAGCCAAGAAAAGAAATGGTTAGCACCAACTTCATTTATCACTGGGTATGTGGCCAAAAGCTAAAACTAGCCAACCAACACAAGTTAAAATATAATGTAACATGCAAAATTGCCTATTTCATGCAAGTTACTTGGTGGGAAATGTTCCCTCTGAGTCCCTGGAGACATGTAAAACTAGTGGATGAGCAGGAGGCAGTGCCAAACGAAAGACTAGGACCCAGAGGAGAAACACACAACCTGATCAAAAAGACAATTTACATGTAGCTGTCAGGGCACAACCGCACAGAGCAGGAAGATGCTTGCTAGAAAATCCTAGCACAACATCAAATGCTCCCTCCATATAACACTTTGCCCAGTCACCTATCCATCCATCGCTCTGTCTCCAGACACTTTCCATGTAAAATTTCTATTTTGCCTTCAATTCCCTTCAAATGCCTTCATCCCTCAGTGACCAGCCACCAGTGGCACTATCCTACATGGGACAGACAGCTGTATTATAGAAGCAGCTGATTTTGGAGGACCAAAGCAAATATTCATCCTGGAATTCAGAAGCATTTTGGAAAGGTATGTCAAAACAGAACTGGAAACACCATGGGTATCTCCATACAGTAGCCAGTCACTTCTCCAGAGCCTGAAGCAGTCAGAGTGCTGCAGTCCTGAAGCGAGTCAGGTGAAAGACAGTTGAGTGATCTCTTCTTCACAGTGTGGCTGATAGAGCTGTGGGTATAAACACTCAAGGCAGAGACATGGTTTCTGTCAGCCTTTCAACACACAAGAGGAAAAGATTTCAAGGACGCAGGAGACAAAATCAGTGAAAGTAACATAACATTTGAGAGCTCACTGCAGATAGAAGAAAACAGAAAGAGCTGTTTGCTGTCATCCCTCATTAAAATGCAAAGCAATGTCTTTGTGCACTCTGTAAACATGGGTCTTTCTTTTTTTCTGCTCATGATCTTCAAACAGATATAAAACTCAGGTATATCAACTTCCAGAGGAGATACAATCAATGCAAAGAATTTTTTCCAAGAAACATCAAAAAATATATCTTCAGTATGTGAAGGAGTTGGGATGCAAAAAGGCGGAGAATTTAGCTCAAGCACTTATCCTGCCCGTTTTGGAGAATACCATGGCTCTAAAATTGCCTGAGTACTCAACAAAAGAGCCCAAACAGGATTCCACATCATATTTATTCACCGGCAAACATGCAGCTGCAGAGTCTGTGGTGACTTTTCCTGCTGTTTTAATCTTTCCTGAAAAGCTTGTTGTTCTTCAGTTAAGGAATATTCCAGCAGAAAATGTTCCTCCAGGTACACAGCTCCCTCTTACCCCTCTGCCTTCAGCAAGTCTCACCTGTAGTTTGCAACGGGTGATGTGCAGCCCTGTCACTGCAGGTTTAGTGCAACACCCCTTTTGACCTGCTTATCTAATGATGCCCCATGCAGGGGCAAGAGCATCCTCATTTCCTTTAGTCCCACACCTTTTCTCAACCTCTGCTCTGGGTGCTACTCTGCTGTGGTTTGATTAACTTATTCGTATTTTCCTCCAGGTTTGCGGCAGTTTTAATGAGAATGTCCTTTGTAAACTCTGAGAGCCATGGGCACTCCCACTGCTCTTAGAAAGACAGCTGAAAGATTGAGCCCACTTTGGAAAATGTAGTGTCACCTTCTTCTTTCAGCATCAGTGGCAGCATTTAGGAACAGAGCATGACATGTATCCAACCAAGTGGAAGCGGGATGGAGCAAAAATGAGAAATTAATGTAACACATATGGCTTTATTTTCCCTGTAAATCATGTTCAATTTAGGCCATAATGATTTATTCTAAAAGCACATTTAACCCCAATTTGGTTCTATATAGCAGAACAGATGGGGGAAATCCACAAAGCTGTACTTTCCTGCATAAATAAGAATGATTGCATTCATATCCTGGTTTTGTTTCTTTTTCTCCTCCCCGTCCATCTTTGCATATTTGATTTTTAAACTCAAAATAAAACAAGTTTGCAAGTAATTTATGGTCTGAATTTATGTGGTGTTATTTGGGGAAGAGGGGTGAGTTTTCAAATTAGCATGTAGCCATTGCTGCGCAAGAGCAACTTTGTCATTCTGCTCTCCCCTCTTCTTCCTCTTGTCCTGTATTTGCACACAAATACCATTGTTAGCATAGGGCCTACATTGTTTTGAGTTCTGCTTGCGAAGAACACACCGATCGGTGGAGAGAGAGGGATTACGTGTATTCCCACAGCTGTGCTGGCACAAGCGGAGATGCTGGTGCATCAACATGGGAGCTACCAAAACAAAGGCAAACAAGGCTGTATTGTTTCAGTCCCATTGAGGAAAACAAGAGAGAATGTTTTCTTTTCCACTCATGAAGCAGGAGAAAAAAAATATGACCACACTTTTGAAATATCCAGTAGGAGAAATCAGCATGTTAAGGAACTTCTAGGAAAAGAAAAATGTCACCTTGAAAAATTAGGGCCAGTCCAAATACCCTGAGGCTTTCTGTTGCTTTTCTTCTGTCTTCCAGGTTTGCTTCCCAGGCTCACAGCCTCCAGCCAAAGCAGGGGCTGACAGCCATTGCCTTTGCTGCACTGGTCAGAGCTGAGGATGGATTGCCAGCCCGATGCAGGAACTGTTCTGAGCCAGCAGCCCACTCTGACTCTTTCCAGCAAATAATTTTACAGCCCTGGAAATGACTCCAGACTGGCAAATGTCATTATTTTTATAGGCCATTGCCTCATTGCAGCACTTTGCTCCATCCACTTTAGCATAAAGTGGTTTTTCATGCACTTTTTTACCACCCTGTTATCTCAGCTCCTTACAGAAGCATCCTGCCATAACGCTGTCTCCTACCACGTGGGCAATATGACTTGAGAGCACTGTGCATTAGCCTCAGCACTGCTCACTGGGGCTCAGGAGGCCAAAGACCATCATTGCCCAAGGCAGGGAGTGTTCGTGGGCCTCTGCAAGAACTTTGCCTCCCCCATGTACATTTACTCAGTAAATATCAGCACTACATTTTTGGTTAATGCCTTGCACCACCTCTGGTGGTCCCCCCAGATTCTCCTTCCACCCAGGGCAAAATGTAGCCTTATTCTGAGAGGCTTCTGTTGGACTGGAAATGCACACAAGAGAAATGTGGGAGGGAGGATAGCTGGATTTGGTACAGCTGGCACTGCTGTTGTCACCTGTAGGGCTCAGGGAGATGAACTGGAGCTTAGTCTTCTCTTCACGAGGAGAAATCTGAAAAGCAAAAGAACGTCTCTTAATTTGCCTCTCTTCTCCATAGAGACCTAAGCTCTTGAGAGCATGAACAATATCATATAGCTGAAAACTGCCAAGCTGAGCAGGGACCCCACTTCTGGGGGAACAGTGGACTAAGAAATCTCGTATATATTTTATATATAACTAGCCCAGTCACACACTTTAAAATTTCAATTCAGGTATCTTTAGACCCCTTTGAAAGTTTGTCACTGAGAACTGCAGGAACTCAGAGAAGAGGACAATTGCTTTCCAGAATAGAGGGTCTACAGTTGCATATTTCAGAAGGTGTAAAAATTAAACATCACTCTGACACTCCCACTCCTGCTCTGGCCATAGGTCAAAAGACTGTAGGACAGGAACCCCTATTGCTGGCTGTTCATTAGCCATGCTTCCAGGGCTATGCCAGGCCTTATACGCCTGAAAAATGCATAGATACAGCTGGTAACTCTTTCCAAAAGCCCATAAGCAAATTAGAAGTCTAAAAGTCCTTTTTTAGGGGCCCAGGAGTTCTTTTTCCAGAAGTTCGTCTATTAATCCCAAAGAATCAACACTTCAGAAGTGTGAAGGTGAAAGACAATGATGGATGCTTTTTTGAACGAGAAAGATTAATACCATTGAAACCGATACAAATTCTGTTGGATTTATTGATAGTCTAGCCATGGACCAGAGTTCAGGAGGTGAGAGCTCACTTCTGTACGTTAATTGATCACTTGGTATAATGAGCGTTCTAAGTATTCAGAGGTCTCTCTGCATTTTTTTTACTTGGTATTTTCAGACCTGGCCCTGCTGGCTTTTACCTCCATCTGCTTCCTCAGCATGACTCAATATCAATTTCAATCTACTTCTCTTTGTTATCTCTCTTACCCTCTTTGTCTTTCCCTCTCACTGTTCTCCTCACAATTATCCATCTTCACCTGCTCTGCCAACACTAATTTCACAAACAGCGTGACCTGGGCCCCCCTTGGGCTGCCTCCCTTGCTGCCTGGCTATCTCGAGGCATGTCTTGCTGCCGAGCTTCACAGAGGACCACAAGAGGATGGTTTCTATGCAGTCAAAAATGTCACTTTAGTTCATAAGCTGCAGGTTTCAGCCAATTACAGGAGTTGGTAAATACATCCTGGGTACAAACAGGTTTTAAAAAATGATCCGACGGGAGAAAACCAAGGTGAGCATTCTAGATAGTGGATCTTTTGAGAAAAGCAAAGTTAGATTCTAGCTTGGCAGAGTCTGCTGTGCACCATGGTGGCACTGACATCACCAGGACAAGTCACTGAGAAACAAATGGCATAAAGCATTTCATTCTGCTGTAAAACTGCTCATAGATCAGTTTTTTATATATATTAAAAATCTCCTATTTTTTTGCACAGCTGTTCAATGCACATATTTTTCATAAGAGGAATGTCAGTAAAGTAGAAGTAACAATAATTTTTTTCATTGTTAATTTCCATTAGTGTTTTTCCTTTTGGGTTTCTGGCCCGCAAGGTACCTGTTACAAACTTTTGTGTCTCGGGCCCAACTTCCAGCCCCAGCGACTCGTTCCTTTTTCAACATGATGTGGAAGTGGATTGCCCTGGAGCTGCTCACCTCAATTCATGGGTAAGACCAGAGAATATTCTAGGATTCTTCACAAATGAGGGAGCCCTGATGTATTTCTTACCTGTCCCACTCCCTCTTATACGGGAAATCAGCGACATGGTTTGCCCTTATTCGCTCATGGTTTGAGTAGCTGAGGGGGAAGATGTACAGGAAGTACTCAAGCCTAAGAGAGCAAAACAAATCTGGCTGTAGAAGTCATATTTTCGAACTATCAGAAACAAAAGGCTGGTCACCAAATGCTTTGCCTTGTGTAGCCTCCATAGACTGATGTGCAGCTGTCCCCGGGCTGTGTCTTTGCACATGTTTATAGCCAGGGACTGACAGATGAGGACGGTGATTTTGCCCTGTTCCCACAAACCAAACTAATTTTGCTATACCCAGAGTTCCATTTTGATACCGTACCCTGGAAAATTATGTGGCTACTTGCACTCCTCTGGGGCAAATGCAGCCCAGTGGAGGAGGGAGGACTTTACACCCTTATTCCTGTCAGCTGTGACTGGTAGGAGGTTTGTCTCAGAGCTAAGTAAGGGATTTTTGAAGGGAACACCATACCTTCCTAAGACACTAATACTCAGAACATGTACAGCTAAAGATTAGAAAGGCTGAAGTTCATTACCAGTTAGGTAAGGAATTGGGATTTGGGAGTTGTTTGGGGTGCTTTAGCTCTTTTTTTGTACTTTTGGAAAAAGTGATGTGTGCAAACAATAAAGAAAGTGCTGAGATAAATTCAGTATTCAAAGTCTTATATTTGTGAAGTTTTTTTTAGATGGAATTTGAAAAATTTAGTGGAAAAGCTTAAATCAAATAAGGGATGTATACATTTCAGTCCTGAGTACCAAGGGAATTGTCTGAGGTTTTCTGTCCCTTGTGTATTCCATTTGCACTGTTCATATTTGTTCAGAAACTTCCTTAGCCATCAGAAATGAAAATTGTTAGGAATCCAAGACTCTCTTTCCTGTCAAACATCTGCATAGAGCTTTGTTCAGCTTCAAAGCTAAAACCAACTGCGTTTAATATCTGAATTTGCCTCTGAAGCAGCAGCAACAGCAACTGACAGTAATAAAACCCTACAGGAAACAAACTCAGAGTAGAGCATATGTGAGCCAGGTCTTGGGCAGATCTATCTTAAAAGCCAGGATAAAAAGCAAAGCCAAGAGGACTTTGCATCAGCAGGTTAAAACGTGGATGCCAATTGCTTGTTGGAATTAAAGGATCTTAGAGAGCTGCTCTATTCATCCCCCTCACACAGTCACACAGAGACTGCTAGGCTTTAAGTCAGCCAAGGGTCTTATATTTCTAGCTATTTTGGTGCATTCTGAAATTGTTTCTATTCTTAATACTCTCTAGTCATTAAATTACAACCAGCTGTGTCCTGTCACTGACTTTTTTTGCAAATTGTTTTTAAATGTAGTGCTTGCAGTTCATAGATGTTTGGCTATCTGAGAGCTGAATGAAAAAACAGCATATAACAGAGTAGACAGCAACCCATGATCTTGTCCTGTAGTATTTTGCAGTTAATATGAAATGTAGTCAAAATGTAGAAGGGTCTGGACATCGAGGAAAACTGATCATGAAAGAGGTTTAAGGCATAAAGGAAATTAAAACACAAACTGGCTTTTCTTAAGTGAACAGGAGTGATATTTTGACATGTCATTTAACATTTCCCATATGGCTTCAACTAGAGTTTATTTGAAACCCTTTCAAAACTTTTTCCTTGTGTGCAAAATGACCCTTTGCAACAAAGGAGAAATAAAAAAAGCCCACCATAAACCATTTGGTCATAAAAGCTATTTTAATTAAAGAATTGAACTAGCCTGTGTGTCTTCCAGGTGGGAAAGTCTAGGATGCTGCTTTTAAACAGCAGCTGCTGGCAGAGGCATGTTTGCTTCAGGGAAGAGGTGAGATTAACCCCCCT
Source organism: Edolisoma coerulescens (assembly GCA_013397115.1). Lineage (NCBI taxonomy): Eukaryota > Metazoa > Chordata > Aves > Passeriformes > Campephagidae > Edolisoma > Edolisoma coerulescens. The sequence goes on from VWZW01007479.1 coordinate 4,147,766, forward strand.
GCTCAGATCTATCCCTGGGCTTCAGGGGAGCTCACTCAGTTCTGACCACATGAATCTCCTTTCTGTTATGTGGTACACAACCACACAAAGATAAAGATTTTTACAAAAAACATCTGATGCTGAGGCTGTCAAAGTGTTTGTGCACAGAGCTCAGGCTGCTATGTGGGAGCATGATTTTCTAGCAGTTGGGAGCTCTGTACTTTTTGAAAGTATGGGTCAGAAAGGGTATGGTATGCTCAACAATCAAAACCAAACAGCTGCCTTTGAAAGCCAGGAGCCCAAATATATGAAGATCCTAAAGTCTGACTATTTACTTTCTTCTTCCAGACCAAGTTTCCACCCAAAGTTCAGGCTGCAGAACAGCGTTTTTTGCTGTATGTCACCATATGGCTCCCCTGGGAGGTAGAAACTGTGGCGGGAGCTGTGCACAACCCAGATATTGGCTGGCACCTATCAGAAATAACTGGTGAGCAGAAAGGAGAAAAAACTTTAAAAGGTGTGGGGGAATAAAAAAACCCAAATTTTAAAACACAAGAAATTGGGATACTTCTGCAAATAAGTAACCAAAGAAAGAAGAATTTTGTTCAAAAAGCTGTTTGCTACAAGCAAACCCTTCTTCCCAAGTGACCTTCATCTGCCTTGCAGGGGGAACTGCAGCCTTAATGAGCCCTTGAAAAGCACCCAGCTTTGCTGAGGAGAGGTGCTCCCAAAGGGCAAGGGAATACGAAGAGAGGTCTCTTGCTGTAGGCTTGCCATGATCCATCAGCGCTGCTCAAGGGCGCTGTGGGCTGGTGTTTCAAAGCTCTTTCCTTCCATCACTGTGTGCTTGAAGTCGGGGGTTTCTATTCAAGGAACAAAGGCAGAGTTAAATCCACCACAGACAAAAACCCAAGGGGAGGAGGAGTGGTTTCTACCATTTTGCAAAGAAAATTGATTTTTTGAAGTATAGAGTGCAAAAGGCTCAGAGGACTGTTGCTACTTTGCCATAAAACTACTGCTCCTACGTGAAGTTAATGTTTGCCTCCGTACGTGTGCCAGAGGCAGGTTGACAAGCTCAGGGCTCTTTCACAGTGGTCATTTCTGCAGCACTTTTTGGGATCCAAGTTGACTCGATTGCCCAGCACTGCTGAATAACACCTGGCAAACAATACTTTAGTTTCCTCCTTTTTTTTTTTCTGGGGGGGGGGTGTTACTTCATGCAAAAAGATATAACCCACTGAAGAGCAGGGAATGTTCTGAATCCCAGTAGGGTAGCAGGCAGAACAGATAATTTCTTCTTTTACAAATTGTCTAATTTTTGAGCAACTGTTGCGGCCAAGCACTTCAGCAAATAGACTGAGGCAGTTTGGGTTGGGAAAAAAAAGAAAGACAGTAACTAAGATCCCCTGCATTCCTTGTTTTCAGCAGAAAAAACCAAATGAGTATGCTTCTTCAGAAAACAGAAGCTAAGGGAGGAAAACCAGTGGTTTGGTGGTTTTTTGCTTGGTTTTATTTAAAGATTTTTAAATGTGGATGGGACAGCAGTCAAGGTGATGATAGTTTCTTCAAGGGGCGTAATAGTCCATGTTATAGACACACACTTCTAGCAGGAAGAAAAAACTGAAAAATCACAAGATCCTCAAACAAGCTGAATTGTAAGGGAAAAAAAAATACATGCATACACTTCTAACCATGAAGCATCAGTTCACACAGGTTCTAATGAGTGGGTGAAACAGCAGCTACAAAACAACTGTATTGTGTGATAAATCAGCTTGGCCATGACCGAGTCCTTTCCAATGTCAGAGGTTTCCCTAATGCTGATATTCACTGAGACTTTTTCTTTTGTGAGTCATGACTTGGCATGCTTTCCTTCTCACTCCACAGGCGCAGCAGCAGGAGAAGGATGTCCCTGGCTGGCCAAGCGCGGGGTGGGCTCAGTGCCAGTGGCAAGTGTGGCTCCCTGGCCAGGCTGTGGTCAGAGGGCTTCTGCCAGGGGGAATTTTATCAGCAGTTGGGGCTCAGTTGGCTGGCCCCAAAGGGCTGATGTCTCTCTGCCTTCTTTGCAGGCACAGCCCAAGCTCCCTTGCTTAGAGTGGGGTACTGAAGCCACTACACCAGTGTCAGACTGGTCACAGGGTATCCTTAATGGGACTTCAGTGAGCCTTGCTCTGAATTACTTCTTTGGTGGAGCTGCTGCCACTTCCCTTGAAATATTATTAGCCCGTTGCAGGACACGATTCTGAACAGCATCGTCTCTAACAGGGATGGAATGCCTTCCTCTGCACCGATATATTCAGAGCTGTGGAGGATGTGGACTGCTTTCATAATTTTTTTGTGTTTTTATGAATGGTTTTCAGGACGTGTTCTATACATTGTACTGACTCATGTTTGGGTGCTAAAGAATCAGTTTCCACTTGGAAACAGAGGAATAAGAGAACAGGTGTCTGAAAACCCATCAGCCTCTGAGAGCATGTTATTGGCAGTCACCAGGCATAGTGTGTCTAGGCTGAGTACTGCCTGTTGAGGTGGGAACAGTGGTTTGGAAATTAGAAGAGAATTTGGGTGGGGGGAGCAAAACAGGGGAGGTACAGCCCCAGTCCAGTCATCATCTGGATGTCAGGCTGATTTGCTAGGCATGAACCCATGGCATCTTGATAATGTTCCAGGGTTATGGTGCCCTGTGAGAGATACAGCTTTGCACTTTATGCTTGACTCCTGGCATTCATGCTTCCCTTATCCCTCTTAGCTCAGTAAAGTTGCAGTGGCAAGGAGTAATACTTGAAAGAGTAGCAGGAGACAAGGTGCTAGTGCCAGAGTTTTAAAGTCAAGAGTTTTGACTTAGGGGAGTGGCAAGTTACAGGACCTCCACCCCCAACTCATATAAGGCTGTTCTTGCTTGAATATAGTAGTATAAGAACTAGTGATGGGCAAAAAATACTCGATGTTCTTCCCCCACATCCACCGATGCCCCAAGTCTGCTCCTGCCCTTCCTGGTCCCACAGCAGGAGATGGGTTGCAAGGGCCTTGGTGGTGGGAGATGGTGCAGCTAGGAATTTGGTGCACCGTGCAGAGCTGTGTGTAGCATGGAGGAAAGGGGTACAAGATTAGTATATAAGATACCTTTCCATCACTGGGTGGCTTTGTGCTTTGTGTCTGGATTCAGCTGACTGAGACTTGCTGACTTTGGGAAAGCTGTGTATATCAGGCATGGCTGCTTCTGTTGACATTGCTCACCTGTTGGCACAGTCCTTGTGAGCAGCTGGGCTTCTTTAGACTCAGGGACAGACAACAAGAAGCAGAAGGTACTGAAAGCAAAGGTGAGACTCCATCATTTGAACACTTTTCAGCTGCAATGGCTTTCTCGGGATGTTTAGAGGAATGGCACCTAAAGATGAGATTTTATGCAATGTCAAAGTCCATAAGAGTAAAAAAAGTGAAAATATTTCTTCTGGGGATGCTTCTTATAAATCCAGGATAATCAAGTGTTGGAGGCAAGATACAGCCCATGGTTGAATGGGTCTGAGCCAGCGATGGCAGTTCCTGTGTCCATACAAGACAGAATAATGTAACTGAGAGCCAGAGGAAGCTGAGCAGTGGGGACAGACAGCAAAGGCCTCTGGAATTTATTACTGCTTAGTTTACTGCAAAAAAAATTGCAATCTTGCACAAATGCAAATAGGAAGCAGGCAGCTCAGAATAAGCTGTGGAAAGAATGGAAAGCAGGCAGGGTATTAAATATGAGATGAGAAATGTTGATAATTTATTATTATGGCTTTAAGAGAAATCTACAACTTTTATGATGTGATTTTAATTAGAGAGTTGGGAGAGAAAAGTAATTCTAAAAATATTGCTCAGAGATTTGTACTAGGAATCACTGAAATGCATCCACAAAACCAGCGTGGGGCTGCTAAGGATGTTTGTGTGGGTATCAATAAAATATTTGGAGAGAACGAGCTAACCTGAAAGCACTGGCCCACTCCCAGTACCCCTTGGGATCAGACACTTGGTCACCTGAGGATGATCTCCATTGCCCTGTCCAGTGGTTATGTACACCAGGTAAAATGAGATGTCAGATCCGCTATGGCATGGAAAGTGCAGGTCATATCACCAAACACTTGGCAGGATTTACTCACAGGCTGTCCACATTTCCTGGTGCAGAGAAAGAGCTGAAGCTCTGTATCCTCTGCCTATATCCCAACAACTGAGAACCTAAAGCAGCCATAGGAATTTCTGAGACATCACTTTCTAGCCAGCTTCTTCCTTTGGTGTGATTCTCCCATTGCTCAACTTCCTCCACCGGGTCCTCTGTGTCAGGAGCAGTCCAAAGAGCAGTTTTACATCTCCTTTACAGTTCGGGTATTAAGGCTCGCCCTCTCCCAGGGAGAAATGTTGTGTGCTGCTAAGGCTCCCACATCCCCCAGCACAGCCCTGATACACTCACTGAGTCTCTGAAATCTGTCTGTCTCATTATGTGGCATGGATATCTACCACCAGAGATTTTCTTAGAGGGCTGAGAAGTAAATGACTTTTCTGGTGGTTTCATATGGCCTCCACAGCCTGTGGAAAACCCGAGACATGTGCAGAATAGTATTTTTGCTACACCTTTCTTTTCAGCCTTCCCAGCTGTGCCTTTACAGAAGGCAGAAGATCTGAGCATCTTGGAGAAGAGCCCGCTTGATCATTCCTCTGTGCATCCTCCTCATACACTGGGCAGGAAGGACTGCTCACTTTTCTCCAAGGAACACTCCAGGACATCATACAGACTCCATTTGTTTCTCCTCAAGCTATTCTGACCTTTTAAAGAAAAGGAATTCAGAATGCAGCTGGGTTGTAAGAATTACTCTGCTTCTCTTCACCACTTCTGTTTGCTAACAATGGGTTGCCTGTCTTTAGATAAACAATAATTTAAAATAATAGTGAACATGGATATGTGTGATTTTTTCCAAAGCATGAATGTACAAGTGGCATGCTGTTAACCCTGGGACCACAGGCAGATGGTAGATGAATAGTAGTTACGGCTACTAACAGCTGAAATGTGATCCAAGACCCATTCCCCTACTAACAGGAAAATTATAAGGTCTGTCGTGATTCAGGATCAAAAGAGAAGGATTTGCTGTTGTGTTTTAGCCATGAGCAAGGGCAGATTTGTCTCATGGTGATTCAAATAAGCAGAGAGTTCCTGGATGAATACATCCTGTTCTTCAAGGGCTGTTTTGCTCTGGAGAAGATTACAAGCTCAGCAGAAGATGGCCTCCTATTTGCTACCAATGTTTTATTGAAGATAATAGTCATTTTTCAGGAGAAGAGCAAATCCTACTGATGACTTTCCCCTCACTAAAAAGCCTTGCCGACTCATGGGTTGTTTTTGGACACGCTTTGCCAGCTGTGTTTGGGTCTTGTTTGAGACCTGGAGTTCCAGTCTCCCTTTCAGCTGCAGTGCAACATTGAGCAAGCAAAGCAGTTCTCTTCAGGGACTGCTGCCTGAGCAGCACAGTCCAGCAGAGCAGCCTGTCTCAACCATTTGTAGCAAAATAAAAACGAGGGCTCAGTTCCCCTTTCCTGAGGGCTGTGTGCTCCACAGGTATCAGTAGGGCGAGCGCTCGTGGCGGCAGCCTGCCACTCAAACTGCAAACACACGCACTCCAGAGGTCACCAAGTCACTTATAGGAAGTGAACCAGAATAAACAGCCTCTTTATCAGGCTTTATTTTCTAGCAGAATGCTCCAGCTTTGCTCTCCAAGGGAAGTTGCCTGCGGTGGGGCGCCTGGGGATTTATCTGGCTGTGGTTCAGCTGACTTACACGCTTGGTCTCCTCTCCCACATCTGCTTCCTCTTCCACCTCACGCTTGGCACCTTCTCCTTCTGGCAGGCGAGCACAGGGGTTCTGTGAGAGCCAGTTTCCTGCTCTCTGGGTTCAGGTAAAGACTGTGCTGGTGATGTTATCCTAGATTGAATTTTCCCAGCATTTTCCTCCTGGGAAATTAACTTGTTAAGGTGGCTTGCACTTCCACGAGGTACTGGGAACCCCCTGCCAGGATCATTGTATACTGTACATCTCTGATTTTAACTGGGATTTTTTTTGCAAAAGCTAGGTGTGCTGTGGTCCTGGGGTTTTCAGAGGGGAGTGGGCTGTTATATTTGCCTCTGCCCCGCAGGTGACAGCAGTGTAGTGCTGCTCGGGCCAACCCTGAGAGCACAATGACTTGTCTCATGCAGGGCCATCTGACAGGAAAGGAAACTGGCCTTTTTCTTACTTCCCACTCACTAAAACAAAGGATTGTTCACAAGGTCTCACACTTTTTCCCAAACTCTGTTTCTCCATGGACAACCGCCACAGTCTAGCATGTACCGATAGCATCAAAGTTTTCCTTGGAAACCCTCCAAAGGATTCAGCTCGGTGGACCACACAATTATTCATACACTATTTGGGAACGAATGATCTGCCTGAATCAACTAGACTGTTTGGTTTGTTTGTTTTTTTTTTTTCCTTTCTGTGACTTTGACCTCACACTTCTCTCAACTACCAGAATGCAGTTAGCATTTTTCATCTCTTTAGCAGCTCAATTTTATTCTGTGGGCTTTATCTGTGCATTGAATGGCTGAGAAAGTTGGTGCTCAGCCTGGAGAAGAGAAGGCTCCTGGGGGGAGCTTAGAGCAGCCTTCCAGTACCTGAATGGTGCCTACAATGGAGCTGGAGAGGGACTTTTTCTGAGGGCATGTGGTGAGAGAAAAAGGCGGGGATGACTTTAAAATGATAGTAGGTTTAGATTGGATATTAGGAAGAAATTCATTACTGTGAGGGTGCTGACACACAGAAACACAATGCCCAGGCAAGTTGTAGTTGACTCATCCCTGACAATGCTCAAGACCAAGCCAGATGAGGCTTTGAGCAACCTGGTCTAGTGGAAAAGCCCCTTCCCATGGTGGGGCTGTTGGAAATTGATGATCTCTGAGGTCCCTTCCAATCCAAACCATTCTATGATCCTATGATTACTAGGCATACCTGCACCCATCCACACACATGCATCCCTTGGAAAAACACAAGCCCCATTCTCCAAGATTAACCTCACTTACTCTCATTTTTAAAATATACTTAACTGTTACATGTACCTGAGCAAGAAGGGAATGTTTAGAGAGGTGAAAGTCCAAGTACTTCTTCAAGACTTGCTGCAGGTCTGGTCATCCAAACACAGAAAGATGGGACAGAAACACTCAGTGGCTAAACACAGTACCTGAAAATCAGACTTTGAGACATCCCTGTTTCAAGCTGCAACAAACCTCTCCATGGTGTTTCCTAACCCTGAACTTTAGACCCGTGAAAAGCTGGGAGAAAAATTGCATGAATGTGGGATGGCTTGCTGGGTAAGCATCTTATCATGCTTTTCTGCAGAGATTATTGTTTGAAACCTCCCTGAAGAACTAATCGTGATGTTGTGGGGCCCAAAATGGGGATTTAACTTTAACAGTATCCTGTTGCGGAGCATGTTTTTGGCCCTATCTATAAGTTACTGGTCTGTGATTTCACCCCTTTCTGCATGTAATTCACAGGGCGGCATCTACTGGAAAACAAGAGGGAATTCTGCTTTCCTGGCTGGCCTCAGGCTGTAAGGTAGGAGGCTTCATTGTCCAGTGTACTGACAACTTGTACTTTCTCATGCTCCTGCTGCAACACAAATGTCTGCATGATTTCTATCGCTGCATGATTTTAGCTTTGATGGGTGTGCTATCGGGAGAATGCATTTGTCTTGCAATACCTTTATTTGACACTTTGGATATTTACTTTTGCGGGTAAGCACAAGGTCTGAAAAATGGTTTGGAAGCCTCATATTTGGCTAAGAGGTTCCAAAGCTGCAGATCGGGCCCTTTGCTTGCTCACAGTTTGCCCACCAAGTGCAAAGCAGCAGTGGCTGCTGGAGGGGACAGTCAGTGGGGACAGTATAGCACTGTGTAGTCATGCTGGGGAACTGCCACTCTGATAAGTCTGAAGGGCAATTCCACAGGGCTTTTCCTTAGGAAACTTCTGAAATCCTATTTCTGTACATGGGAAGGGAAAAGAGCCTGGAAGTGGTGCTCCTTCCAAAGTTTTGAGCTTGTTACTACCAAGCTTCACTCCATCTTGGTTTACATTCCATTAAAAATAACTCTACTTCCATTATGTTTAAGACTTCATGGCTAAATACGCTAAAACAAGTCTGATTGCAGTTAAAATCACAGCAGGAATGACTCAGAAAAGCTGCTTGTTGGGAAAGGGTTATTCTGTTATAGACAACTTGTATAATAAAGATGTCTCTTCAAGGAGTACCTGTAGTAGAAGGAAATCAAAAGCAGCACCTTGTGGGGAATATGTATCCTTTGGTACTGTCCAGATTGGAGCTTATAGAAGAACATCTTTACATTCATACAGTCTGAATATGTCGCAATTTAAGTGTGCCCTGGGATGTGGCTATCATTGTTTGTGTTTCTAGAAGTATTTGTTAGCAAAATGAAGCATGAGCGTCAGGCCCGAGCTGTGGGAGCTGCCATGTACTCTTTGCCACTGCCTTATTGTGTGGCCTTGGGCAAGTTCTGTAATTACACTGGGACCCTGTTTCCCAGCCCTGAAACTCGTACAATAAACATCCCCCCTCTCACACTAGTTTTCTGTTACACTTAAAGCCAACCACTAACTCTGCCTTTCTCCTTTGTGCCTTCAGCATTAATTTTGGTGAAGTTGTTCATTGTGATGAGGGTTCCCCTGGATAAGGGCAGCAGTGAGGTCTGAAGCGATCGGCCAGCATTTGGAGATGTGTGAGGGAAAGACACTGTGTCATTGCAAACAACTAATTACATTATTACTAAGTTATTGCTGTTTCCCACTGAAAGGATCAGTATTCAGAGCCTGATGCATTCTCACAAGAAATCGATGGGATACAGCATTTGCATTCATTTCTCTGAGAGCTCAGTAGATCCTCAGCCAAGACAGTGAATGACTTAAAATGGTATTTAAAACATCGTTACTCTGACTATATAGGAATAGATGCTAAGTACAGCTTGAAATTTTGGGAAAATATTTTTTTTTTAATCTAATGTGTTATTTCTCTTAAATTAAGCAATAAAATCTTACAGCTGTGGAGTTTTTTCTAACAGGTAATTTTAGAATAGCTTAAATATATGTGCACTTTCCCTCTCTGTGAATTGAGCTGTGGCCTCTTTACGATGCAGTGAGCATTTTTCCCAATTATATTCTCACTCTTACTCTCCTTTCCCTCCTTCCTTTGGCTCCTGTGGAAATAAGCTGTTCTAGACAGCACCACAGTCTGCACATATTTTGTCACTTCTGTATTAACACACAGGGATACAGATTAACAGTTTGGTTATTCCTCAAAGATTATCTCAGTATTGAATAGTCATAACTATTTCAGCTGCCCTGCAAAAGGAACACCAAGTTCTGAAATAAACAGAAGGAATGCTGCCAAATTTCACTCTAGCACTGGTACATGCCACTATGTATTTCTTTCCCTTTCTACTTCAGTTGGATAATTCTCTCTAAGTATGCTCCACACCCCAGTGACTGCCACGGTATGCTGCAGAGCTAAGTGAGTAGTGCTCCAGAGATGACAAACTCCAGGATTGTAGTAAATTATTACTAAACTAAGGTGACCAAGAGCTGGATTTTTGGAGGTACGGGATCAGCAGCAGGTATAACAAGGGAGTTACTCTCTGTGGTAAAGCCCTGCTCCTTCCTCCAAAGAATTATGTAGTTCTGCCATTTTCTACTAAAGCATCTGTACTAGAGGGTGCTAAGGGGAAGATGCTGGATAAGGGAATGGTATCATCTGTTATAGCATCTCATTTTATGAAATATCAAAACTGAAAGTATCTCCCTGCTGCTCCAGCTATGCTAATTATTGTAATGTGACCACAAATTGGCAAACAGTACACATTTGGTAAACTAGCACGGCTGGAGGAAACTGCACTGATGTGTTGCTGTTTTGCAGTTGATTCTCCCTGGGAAGAAAGTAAACAGAGATGAAATAGACTGCTGTATTTTATTCGTTTTCCAGGCAGCTGCATTTTTCCAGGGCTAGAGCTTCTCAGATCCTCATGAACCATCCTGGAGCTCACAACTGGCATAATATGAGACTTGGACAAGCAGCTGACCTAGAAATTTATAACAGCACTCCTTTAGTTGGGACACAGGCAAATAATAATTGTTTTTTGTGGACTGTTAGTGCTTACATATAAAGGAAACCCTAAAAACTGTGGACCAAAAGATACAGGTGATCTTTAAGGCAGAACTGTGGATTAGTCTCCCCTAGCTTATCAACTCTGTACGATATGAAACCTGCTATTTCTCCATGCATTTTTATTTACAGAAGAGATATCATACTAATCCTTCAGGATCAAATAAGCAATAGAGAATCTAAGACAATTTCCCCAGAACAGACCTGAAAATAGATGTTAGGAAGGTGCATTTCCTTCTGTTCCACTCCCTAAAATGATGGATGAGTAATGCCAGTTTGTGCTTTGGCAGTGCATATATCTGTGTTTGTTCATTTAGAGAAAACAAGACTTAAAATTTTAATGTAAAATAAGTTAAAAGGGGAAGAATGGAAAAGTAGATAGCCCTCTGGGTTGGTGCCCAGAGCAAACTTCTAACTCATGTTGAGTAAAAACCTCCTGATCAGCAGCCAGGAACTTATTATTCCAACAGGTTTATTATCATGTTTGTTCTACAGTGAAAGATGGTATGAAAACAAGAGTCACCCAGGGACATTGTGTTTTGCTGGAACAAAATAAAAAAATTCTCAAGTGGGCTTCTTGTGCAATCCAGCACTGTGCACTTATCCGAGCATTAACAAAGGAAAAAATTCCAGTACTCGTAAATTTGTCACAGCTCATATGAGATGTGTAGTGACACCAGAACAAAATCTGCTCCTGTGTGAAGATGAGACACCCAGAAAAATACCCTTATTTCCCAGTGGAGCAACTCTGGACTTATGTGAGAGCAAATCGGCACCAAATTCAGCCTATCGCATTCTATCTTTTTATTGTTTAGGCACAAAAGACAACTACATTAAGTTTTATCCGAGCTGTAGCCCCCAAACCAGTCTGTTGTTGATGCCTGGAGTGGCCACCTAAAAAAACAGGGAGTAGACAGGAATAAGGGAATAAAGGTAGGTATTTATTCAAAGGTACACCCTGGGCAGGCCAGATGCTACACCCAAGATGGACCTCGAGTCACGAGTTCTTCACACTTTTGTAAGTTTGGTTCATTTGCATATCAGGGTTAATTCTCCAATTAAAACTTCAGTTAATGATGTAATTTCCCCAAGCTTACCCCCTTCTAAAGATGTTGGTTTACACATTTTGGGCCTAGGACAATCTGGGTGTCCTTGGAGAGCAAACCTAGAGAGGCTTTGTTACAACCCGCATAAGAGAACAGCAGCTAACAGGCTACAAGAAACTTCAGAGCTACACACTAAGCAATACAGGATTTGAAAATATCAAAGTTAAAACCTAAGGCATCATTGTAAAAAGGGCTGCTCCAGTCTTAGGACACATGATTGGCATTTTGAGGTTTCTCCAGTCAAATGTTAAAAAATTGCGAGCAACTTTTAAAGATGCAGGCCTCTAAAGTACATTACTGAATTCTTGTTGAGGTTATTAAAAGAATAGGTGTTTTCATTAAGATGGAGATCCTGGCCCTGCTGAAGTCAATGACTAGATTTCTGCTGGGTTGATTGGAGCCTGGGTTCCTTCATCCGTATTTTAATGGCATCACAGCTCATTCTCCAGGGGAAACAATGAAGCTTCAGGGAAAGGTTATATTTTCCTTAAATTTTGCCTTTTCGAGTGATTCTTGCCCCCTTCAGCTAGCAGAAAATCTGAGCATAGATCCCACTTGTAGCTTATGCTTTTACCTAACTAAATGAATGGGGAAAAGAACAGGGCAGAAATCCCTTCCTATTGCTTAATATGCGGTTTTGATTTCAGAGCCAGCAGAACCACTAGTTTTAATTGAATGAGTAATGTTTTTCCACTATTCCTGATCTTCTGTAAATTAATTACTCACTGTTTTCAGCAGCACCCATCTGTGACAAGTGTGATTAGGAGACTGAGTCAATTATGAGATCACCCCAAATTTATACCAAATGCAACAGGAGTGAGGGAGCAGCTGCCTCAATGTGAGGTGAAAAGATTTTGAAGCTACTTCATATCCCCAAGTAAGCAGACAGACAACATGAATCCTTGTCCTATGAATCACATTGTGCCTAATAATTGTTTTTCTGTGGTTTGCTTTGCAGAATAAATGAAGCTTGCTTAGGTTCTTTTGTCCCCAATAACCTTGCTAAAACCATATAGCCACTTCTGGCCTTTATGTCCCCTGTTTTCAGATCCTGGTTTTTTTTTCCCTGCCTTTTCCAGAACTCTTCTCAAGGGTATTTCATTTAAGCTTTCCTTTCTATCTCACACAAAGAGATGACTAAATGTAACACCTCAAAAGAAACTAGTTCTGAACTGCTCATCACCTAGGGAAAACATTCTAAAAGGTTCTTGAGAGCAAACTGTAGAGAGAAATTGGTACTCTGTAGAGCTAATATAACCACATGCTGTGAGGATACTGGGTTTGGAAAAATATACTGCTTTCAGAAATTCCAGAAATGAACTACTGCAAAAATGTGATGCTTTTGATTACTTATTGTATGGTTTAGGTCTAAAGCATGCTCTGTCATTTCTTTGATCCTCAGAAAAGACCCCAGACATTGTTCAGTGTTGGTTGGGAATAATGAAGTTTCTCTGATCTTACGGAACTCTACTGGTGTTCTGTTTTTCTTGTAAGCGTGTAAGACATCCCACATCAAACAGGTCTGTTTCAGATCCATGATTGCAGCAGGCAGCCAAGGACCAGACCCCAGCTGGAGAAAACCTGTTGAGGCCTCTTGATTTTGATGGGTAGCTGCTGAGCCACACCACTCCAGCATCCAGCCTTCTCATCTTGGGATGTGACTAATTAAAGCAAATAATTAGGTTTCCTCACCCTCACCAGATCCATTCAGTAATCTGTTTTTAGTACTCCTTCCACAATAGGTTGTCTTCACCCTCAAAAATTATTCGGAAGCCCCTTCCTCATAGTGATCCTAACAAGCAGTAGTTATTTTTATTTTCAGTCTCACCAGCTGTCAAAAAAAAAAAAAAAGGAAAGGTATTTGGCTTATTTGTAAACTCCTTCGAGGGGGTGAAAATAGATCTTTCAACACCTTCATATTTCACAGCAAGCCTTCAGGGTCCCTCTATTTATTTATGAAGGTCGACCTTGGAATGAGTGGAAAACCTGTAACAACACATGCTAATCGTGGTACGTCCCAAAAGCACAAATGTCTAGCAAGTGTTTGCTTAGTCCATCTCTAGGGAAAAAAATCCAAACTACCATCCCAAAACCCCAATGATTTCCAAGAACAAATGACCACCTTCTCTGTACCAGACTCTCTGTTAATTACAGCACAGCTGGTGTCATTCTGCAGCAAAAACTACATCAAACTGTGTGATACAAACCAGCGTGAAAACATTCTTCCCACCTTTCTTTAGCTGCCTGTATTTTTAGCAGATATTCTGAGCTCCTTGTTTTGATATTGTGATTATAGAAAGCAAGAAGAGCCAGAGAGCCATTTCCTGGAAAAATACTTTTAAAGTGCTTCAGCAACTTATTTATCTCTGAACTACAGCTTGTAATAGGCTACAGTAACAGCTTAAAAAGGGAAAAAAGGACAATTTTGAAGGCACTGAACAGAGGCATGGTCTTTAGAATTGTCTGCTGGTGCTGCGAAGCAGAGACACGGTCTTTTTTTGGTCTAAGCTTAAAAGACATACTTGGGAGTAACGGGTTATGATAAAAAGTCTCTTCTTCTTCTGTTAGACAAATGTTTTTCTGTTTTCTCCTGCTCGTGTGTCTAGGGCCTTAATCTAAACTCTATGCAGGATTTATGCCAGTGAGGGGACTGTTTGGGTTTTCTGGAAACAAAACCATAAATTTTTGTTTATTCCCAGTTGAGAATGACAGGGAATGAGGGGATGAAGCTGTCAGTGTGCATGACACATTCACTCCAGAGTAAGCTGCTCTCCTGTTTTGGTTAGAGCAGCTGATTCCCCCAGATCCGCCATGGGCAAGATGTCAAGGTGAGGCAGTGGGAGGAGACGGTACCTGTGCTGCACACGTGTTCCCTAACTGCCAGGAAGCAATGTTTGCAGTGCTTGATGGTGCAAAAAGAGCCCTCTGAAAGCCATTATGTGCTTCACGTAGAAACTGCAGTCCTGTGAGTGCACAAGATGGCCAGGAGAGCAAACAAGCAACGATCTTTCATAAAGCACCTGGTGCCAGAAAGCACCCCTGACTGGGGTAACTGGTTTGATCTCCTGTGCAAGAACTGTCCAGAGCACCAAATAAACAAGCAACTGCCAGTGGATTCCCATATAAGAAAGAATTTGCTCTGCTATGCTCAAATGGCAGCTTGGAGAACTCATCATCACTGAGCACAAAGCTCCTACCAATGTGTAGGATGAACACAAAGATGCGTTTTATCTGCTGTGTAAAAAGGACTCAGATGGATTTTGTGATGTGATGCCTGCATCTTGCTGTTTTATTGATGACTGTCAGTGTCAGAATCCATGAGTTTATGTAGTGGGACGGTGGCAAGTCATGGGAAGGAAGAGCCTGGGAGAAAAAACCCCAAAGAAATAAAACTGCCTGTCTCTTGTCAAAACAACTCTTTGATGATGAAGTAAGTGACAAAAAATGGGAAGGAAGGGGGCGACAGAGCTGATGCCTTTCTGAGATAAAATAAGCCCCCTCACTATATGATTCTAAAACACAAAGTCTTGAACAAATGTGGTTCCCAAGGAAGAGAATAAGATGACCTGATGGCTGTTAAAGCAACAAGATAAATGATTCAAATGAACATAAAGAACAGCATAGTGAGAGGAACAATATTTAGAGATGTGTGCATGAGCAAAAGGGAAAACTGCTGCTGACACAATTTAGAATAATGCTACCAAGACAGTGGGCCAATCTACTGCACAAGAATGAGGTTCAACTCTTTCAGGGGACTCCCAAAGTGGATTTAATTTCATGAATTAAGAGACTGCAATGTTTCTTAGGAAATTGTTCTTTGCCCTTCTTCTCAGGCAGAAACCCACAGCAGAGGAAATACTAAAAAAAAAAAAAAAAAGCAGAGAGGTATTTAAATCATCTCCGTGATGAAACAGATCTTAAAAATGCCAAGAACCAGCTACAGGACAGTTAAGAAACAATTAGTGAGCACCAAATACTGTTCACAAGACCAACATTAAACAGGCTGACTTCATTCCATTCATCTCTTCCGTCTGAGGAGACTTCCAGGGATAAACAACGGAAGAGGAGGGAGCGGCATTGAGGTATTCACTGGAAGACAGTTAAATGTAGGAATAGCAGGACACATCAAAGAAGTGGTGATAGAAAAGCCCAACCAACATAGCTGGAGCACTGAGTAAAACATACAAAGAAAATTCTGGGACTAAGTATAGATGAGTAAAGGCATGTAGTCCATCAACTTGTCTTTTGTTGTTGTTTGATTTCTGTTATACTAAAGGAATTGCAGTTAGTTACATCCTCTGTAAATTGGCAAGTTTGAATCAAAGATAACTGATTTTGCTTTAATATCTCTTTCTAATGAAAAAAACCAAAACTGCAACGACTGAAATATTTGACAAATGGTATACGGCATAACATGAAGTCAGAGCTAACAGTAAGATGTAGATGATAAAACCAACATCAGGACAAATAGGATATGGACAGAGACCTGTGATAGCTCGATTCCAGTTAACATCACAGCAAAGCAAGTTTTCTTTTGATTGTCAGTATTTTTCCAAATAAATATTTGCCTAGCTCCTCACTTGGAGCTATGGGGAAGCAGGTAGGTACAGGTAAAACTTCAGCCACACCAAAATTCTAAGTCCAGTGAAGCATTTCAGGCTAAGGCTTGAGCACTCCATGCCTCTAGTGTGACCTGATATTGAAGTGTGGGCACTGCCATCTGAGAAGCTCCTTTTGAGGCATAGCGGATCCTACCTGCTATTGAGGAGGCAGATGAACATTCGTCAGAAAGAAACACAAGAGGTTGCAAGAGTCGAGCTTCCTGCTGAAATGAAGTGGGTAGTCTCCACAGCAGCACTGAGACTTAATATCTTTCCAGATAGGTGGCCCAAAATTGTAGAGTTGCTGACTTCATTGTTCTTGCAGAAAGCTCCTTATCCTTTCTCTGCTGAACTCCTCACCAGGCCTGTAGGCCCTATTTTCCCACAGAAAAGAAATTAAAAAAGGAGTCAAGTTCACACATTAGATCAGCTGCCACTCTCCAAATGCAAGGAAACATGTCTGACTCAACAATATAGCAATGACTGGGAGCTGTTCTCAACATGGATGTACCTAACATGCATATATATTAAGACAAAAACTGTGGGGAAGAAGGGAAGAAAACCAAACCAAAACCCAAATCATCTCCAGCATGATCAAGCTTTCTAGAATTTTACCAACTAAAAAGTCTGGGAGGGGGAAAATTTCACAGGAAACAGCACCATTGAAAGTATGTTTGTGGGAGAATGGTCAGTTATTTATGAGCTTTAAAAAAAAATTTTAAAAATCATCATTTCCTTTTGAAGGTTTATATCACTCTTTATCAATGAGTGTACTGCACTCATTGATATCTGTAGGAGTAATCTGGACTCTACAATATTGTCCCTTGGAAAGTGCTGTTATTCTGAGCACTTCTAGTAGGCAGGCTTGCTTGATATGGTTAACAAGGTCAGCCTGCAAAATCCTGCCTGCATTTTTTGTGTCGTCTCCCTCTGGATTCTTCCATAAAACACACG
Source organism: Edolisoma coerulescens (assembly GCA_013397115.1). Taxonomy (NCBI): domain Eukaryota; kingdom Metazoa; phylum Chordata; class Aves; order Passeriformes; family Campephagidae; genus Edolisoma; species Edolisoma coerulescens. Next base: position 4,164,629 of record VWZW01007479.1, read on the forward strand.
CTGTATATAAGCATGGGACTATGGCTTATCAATTCTGTTCCATTCCTCAGGAAACAATCAGCACAACCTTGTGAGCTGTCTTCTTGCTCTTTTTACACCACAGCAATTTTTGCAGCAGAGGATTGCAGGGCTGATTTTAGCATAAATCATTAGTCATTATTTTTTTCAGCAAAGACTTTGACAGCTTGCTGTAGTGTAGTGTAGTGGAATATTCCACAGGATGACAAAGCAAACATATGTTCAAGGATCTGTGCAAGATGCTAATTGCAATAGCGCATGAGGACAGGTCTGGGAACATGGTGTAGTACACTACTTTCAGTGACACACAGACCATTCCGTTCTCCAGAGGTCTTGCACTTCATTTATTTTTGGGAAGATATTCTGTAAAACTGTCACAGATGGGAAGGAGAAGAGAGAAGCAGAATTGGCAGCATTTTATGATATTTTACACTACTGCAAGACAGTAGGGAACTCTGGTTCATAAAGTCAATCAATATTTAAGGTTCTTCTCTCTGAATGCTCACAGCCCGAACAGAGGTTTCGGCCATCCTCTTCCCCCATCTGTACACCAGTTCAAAATAAATCATCTGCACTAGTGGACAGTGAAGAGAGTAAGTGCTTCCACAAAACAGCTTTTTTAAAGAAAACCTTTAAAATTAAAGCATAGCCATCTGTCGCAGTAAAGCACAGATACACTTTTCACCTTCAGAGAGCTTTACAAGCACTGACTAATTAGTCCTTGGGACCTAAGAGGACCCATTTTTTTTCTCCCCATTTTAGATTGAGAAGACAGCAGGGGTATCTTGTATCCTGGGGCAGGAATTTAGGCTCCCTGCAAGGCAGGAGAATTGCAATCCTTTTGTGGTAGTCATTGCTTTCAAGCAGGGGGGTGTAAAGTTGAGCGCTTCTACCACCACTTATGCACTTGTGACAAATTAAAGGCTTGATTTTTTTTTTTTTTTTCACAACTGCTGCACAACCAGATGATTCTATTGGCTTATAAATACTAAATGTCCAATTTGAGTAAGGGCTGCAGATGCTCAGTCCTTTTACTGTTAAGCCATTAAGAAGGGTGTGAGTTAGACCTTCACAGTAAAGAGTCCATTGATTTCTTAGTTGAACTGGAAAATATTTCCCATGCTCTGGATGTTTTTGTGTTGATTTGAAAAAATTTTTTAAAAATAAAATTTAAATGTATTTCTTTTTATAAATATATTTACATAAATATTTTAATTTTTTAAAACTTTTTTTTGTGGTACCAAAACGACCTTCTGGTACCACATTTTATTTTATTCTCTACTGAATAAAATATTTTGTTTTCTGCATTGTTTTAAAGAATAAGAACTTTAAATAGCTTATGTCTTGAAAGGTCACGAGCTTTGCCCTCTTCTGTCATTTAGAAGTGCCCAATTTAAAATTTTCACTTTATTAAAAGATAGTGTTTCAACCTAAAATATCCATTAAGTTTGGTAGGAATATATGAAGAGTTGTTGTTGACCTAAAACCACACTTCAGCAAATAGATCGTTCTCCTGTCTCTGACTTCAGGCTTGGAAACTGAACTTGTGACATTCACAGGGTGATGGTAACTCTCCAGATGAAAACCTTGGATTCAAACCCTCCTGGTTCAGGCTAGGGCATTTGAGGGACTGCAGCCTCCAGCCATCTACCTTGCCCCTTTGCTGGAGATTACAAGCTCCACAGAAAAGAAAATTTGCCACATAGCTACAGCAGCTCATAAATAATTGAAAATACCCATTTGCAGTTTATCTTTAAATGCCAGGCTGTGGACCAAGGCTGCTGCTTCATTGTCTGTACCAGTCTGACTGACCGAGCCCTACCCTGCCATCCTCCTGTCCACCCTTATCACTGTCATCTGGGAAGGAAACCTGCCCCAAAGCCTTGCCAAAGGATGGCCTTGCTTAGATCAAGAGATGCAGTGGGGAAAGGAACATGGAAAAATGTTGAGAGGTACAGAAAAACGTTAAGTAGAAGAGATGTAATGCAGTGACCACAATGTATCAGCAACGAAAAATACATATGAAGGCTCTAACTTCAAGGCCTTGACAAAAAAAGCAGACAGTGCTTTGAGCTACTGAATAATAGGAGGATGGCAAAAGGGAAAAAACAAGAGGAGGCATGAAAGATATAAGTACTTAGGAGAACCACATTAAAACACAGGGGTGTAAGAATGGTGAATCACCTTCATCAGTTTATAACAGGACACAATGTTACCTACAAGACCTTTGCCTTAGCTTTTCAGAGTTCCTCTAAATCATTATAGTCCAACAATGATGTGAATAGTACATAAGACTTAGAGCCTTTCCACTGCTCTGAAGAATTGCGTGCATCTAAGTGGGTTGTTTGGAAAATTGCCACCCAGTTTTTGTATATGTTTATTCTAAATGGACATTACGTAGGATACTGTGCTATCTAAGGAACGTGTGCTCAAAGGTTAGGATGCTTTAAAAAGTTCTTTTTAACCAGCTCTGAAGCCTCATGAATTTTTTTGGCAGGGACAGGCATTTTCAGCCATGAGCATTGCACTCCTCAAGAAACATGCAAAATAAATTGTGACAGCAGAGCAAAATATTTTATAGGCAAAGTGACTTTCCATAATAATGGAATAATAAATGCAGAAGGGAGAAAGGCCAAGTGCGAATGCTGAAATGCATTCACAAGTGCATTTGTGCTGCTTCTGCAGCTGATGGAGTGCCACTTGTTTGTGCGGGTTCATTCAGTGAAGCAGCTGGAGTTAATCACCTCATTAGGGAAGCGGGCATCCAGCACACCTTCGAGCAGTGAGCTTGTACTCTCCATCTATTGCTACTCTGCTGCCAGCAGTTGCTGTTGATCGATTAATATTATGAAAGAATTGGAATGGATGATAGACAGAACAGTCTGTTATTTCCAGCAAGAAAGTGTAAAATCTGTCAAAAGACTTGTGAGTAAGTCCTAGGGAGGGTTTGCTAGTGCAGCCCTATTTGTCATGCTGTGACCTGGGACAGGAGTATCTGAGCTTGACTGGGACTGATCCGTGCTGTGACATTGCTGGAGACAGACGTTGCACTACTTCTGTAACTTTCTCTGTACCTGCTTGTTTTCCCTACATGTTAAACTCTGTATTTTGAGGAAAGGGTGGCATTTATCATGAATTTGTGTAGTGTTTATCCTTCTTGTTTGTTGAAGTCCTTATTGCCTTTTGAACACAGCTGCTCCACAGAAAAAAATGGAACATTTTATAAGGGTTTGTAGTGATAGAACAAAGGGGTTTGATAGATTTAGATTAGATGTTAGGAAGAAATTCTGTACTGTGAGAGTGGTGAGGTACTGGAACGGATTTCTTAGAGAAACTGTGGGTGCTCCAACCCTGGAAGTGCTCAAGGCAGGTTGGACAGGGCTTTGAGAAACCTGGTCTGGTGGAAGGTGTCCCTGCCCATGGGGCACCCAAGAGCAGATGATCTTCGAGGTCTCTTACAACCCAAACTGTTCTATGAATTTATGATTCTATGAACTTTAATATTAAAGATCTGTAGTAGTATGTGGCATGGCTTAGCACTCTTCAAACCTCAACTGCACATACAACACAGCTGCTAAACTGATAAAAATAGGCCACTTCTATCAAATATTAATCTGTATAGAACATAAGGTGACTAGAAAATGAATGAATATTAAAGAGGGTTTTCAGCCTGTTGAAAGAGTGAGCAGTCCCTAAGTTTTGGAGCTTTTCTTGTTGAGGTTTTCTATAGTTTGTGTACTGGCCAGTAATGCTATTATCTACAAGGATAGCAGAGGGCTAAAGAAGTAGAAATCTCAATCAAAATGCAGTGAGTGTCCTCACAAGGCTAGGTTAGTTAATAATAACTGTGCTGCAGTTGTATCAGGAGACCCCAAATGAAATTGGAGCTGAAATATATTGGTTATCTACAAATACACAGAGAAAAAAAATCTGTCTTTGAGAACTTAGAGCTTAAACAGACAAAGTTAAAAAATAAACAAATAAGCAAACAAATAAACCCACAATAACAGAACAAAAGGAAAGAAAAGAAAGACACAGCAGAGGAAATTAATTCTTAAAGGTCATACGGTTCACCCATAATTCTGTGGTGGATTAAGGGCTCACAGTTGAGTCAAAACTCAGGGGTCCCAATTCCCTGCCTGTTCGGCTCTATCCTTTCAAGATGAGGGACTAAAAGGAAGACTAAAATGAGAAGAAAAAATATTGATACTTAAATGTGGTTGAAACACATAGGAAATGTAGTGAGACCTCACCTGCAGTGCTGCATCCAACTCTGGGATCCCAGCACGGGAAGGACATGGACCTGTTGGAGAGAGTCCAGAGGAGGCCACCAAGATGGTCAGAGAGATGGAGCATGTCTCATACAAAGAAAGGCAGAGAGAATTGGAATTGTTCAGCCTGGAAAAGAGAAGACTTCATGGTGACATAATTATGACTCTTCACTACTTAAAGGGGGCTTATAAAAAATGATGGAGAAGGACTTTTTATAACGGCATGTAGTGACAGGACAAGAGGCTTCAAACTGAAAGAGAGTAGGTTTAGATTAGATATGAGGAGGAATTTCTTTGCTTTTAGGGTGGTGAGGCACTGGAACAGGTTGCCCAGAGAAGCTATGTATGTCCCATCCCTGGAGCCCTGTTTGAGGCCAGGCTGGATGAAGCCTGAGCAACCTGGTCTGGTGGAAGGTGTCCCTGCCCATGGCAGAGGGGTTGGAACTAGACATCTTTAAAGTCCCTTCCAACCCAAACAATTCTATTAATCTACAATTCTAACGCCTGAAGAGGTTCTTAAAGGCAAACTAAACTATAGAAGAGCAGTAAGCGGCAGTAAGAACAGTTTGCAGAGGTGTGTCTTTCTTCATAGAAATACATTAGGTTAATGGCCATTCTTGACCTCTTCATTTTCTTGCTTGGCCATGCTTGGATTTCATGACTAGTGTGATGATCATAAGTATTATAATTACACAGTCTTAACTTCTAACAATTATTTTATTGTAGGTATATAACCAGATGAGATGCAAATAAGTCCATAAACAGACCAAAACTACTTTTTAGAATGAGACTTTGTAGGTTAATTAAAACCATTCTTATGTGAGATTTCTTTCTTCATTAAGCTGGCTATTCTGCAAAGGTCGTCACTTTCTCCACGTATGTTATATACAAATGAATATACAGAAGCAGATTTACAGTCTGAATAGGTACACTAAAACTGAGTCACAATAACCCTTTCATCATCCTGACCTTGGGTAATTGTCCCGCACCAAATGCACATATATATGTGTATATGAATATAAAATTCATACATATAAAAAGCCAACTGGCAACTGTAATTTAGGGACTCAAGCATGGACATCTGCAAGCGTACTGCATTTTAGAAAAATGTTCTTGAAGCTTCTGATACAGTCCATTTTTATTTATGTCATTTTTTTATGAATTTAGGTCAGATCTTCATGACCATTGAAATATATCTAATAGTCTATACATGCACAGTTCAGATACTCAGGTTTTTTCATGTTCACTCTTTAATCTGTTGCAGAATAATTTACCAGAGAGGAAGGTTCACCACAGCACTGTCACCAGTAGAAGGAATGGCCCAATAAGCATTGTTTTCACATTCTGTTCCCAGGGCTTGATTCACCCCTTATAGAAATGAGCATATGCATAGACAAAATATTCTCACTCAAACACAATAGACAGTGAGCATTGTTACAATAAAGGGAAATTTATCCGTGGATTCTAAAAAGTAAAAATGTAATAACGATTCTTTATCTTGTTTCTGTATCACAGACAGCATTGTGATATGCTTGAATGGTTATGAACAAGGTTCTGTAAGTAATTACTTATACAACATTAAAATACTGATATTCATAAAGCCTATAAGCACACTAAAATCCAACCATCTTTCCTACTGGGTGTAACAAAGGCAATCTTGGATAATTTTTGCATTAGGAAAGTTTTGGCCAGAAGAACTATGACAAAACTTAACTTCTTCAAAAGTTGTCAGGAACTCTTTTATCTCAGGATCCAAGGTGTTCACTGTCAGAACTGATTAATGGCTTTGATGATTTCTACAGTTTTGTGGCCAGTCAAGGGGAGATTTCAACAGGCTGGAATTTAACAAGTGATTAGCACCTACTGGACTGTCCTGAAGCATCTTTGTTGTCAGAAGAGCCATGCAGTAGCTCTTCCTGGAAATTCTTTTATCTATCTGTCTGTCTGTCTGTCTGTCTATCTATCTATCTATCTATCCATCCATCCATTTATCTATCTATCTTTTAAGTTGTAGCTGAAATAGGCACACAAATTAGAATGTTTCATTCTTGGTGTTTTCTGTTCCTGCGCTCCCTCTTCTGGCTTTCTAGAATTATCTAGCAAGCATCTTATGCCCATGTCTTATGATCCACTCTGATTTTGGTTGTAAATGCATCCGTTGTAATGATAAGGTGCACTCAGAGCAGACATCAAAAAAAGGACTACTACTAAATAAATCAGGAAATTACCACAGCAGCTAAGTGCTTCTGTACATATCTATCCTGAGTAGAGGTTCCTTGGAGTTTTGGAGAGCAAAAGTAATCCCAATCTTGGTGCAATTGCTGCCATACTATGAGTATTAGATAGGGATAGGGATAAACAGAAGGTTTCACTGGAGTGTGCTCTCCAGTTTTCTAGGTTGTTCTCTTGAACTGTGCAGTAGAATTTCATATTGATTTTTTTTTCCCAGAAACTAGTAGAATTTTTTCACAAGTTTTCTTCTAAATTGTCTTACAATAGCACTGGTAAATAAACATTCTCCTGCGCTATTCAAAATCCAACATTTATGGTAATATACAGCTGAAATCAATTTTAATGATTTTCACTGCTGAGCCCGAGAGAAAATTAAAACATGGAGAATGAAATTTTGCATTTTAAATATTGTTCATTCTTAATATTCTTCCAAACATCTTTCCTAACACTATATATCTGTGTGTTTACCTCCCTTGTGACCACACTGGGAAACTAGCCTGAGTTTTCAGTGTATTTAATAAGAAATATATCACATATGGACCTCACATTTTCAGTGTTGGAGTTCTACCTTAATAAAGCAACATGAAAATGTGCTTCAAAATGTATATTTAACACAGGAACCAGCATATCCATTTCAGTATGCAAAGTCCAGCTTCTCCACAAATTTCAGCATTCAAAGAGGTCCTAAAACTCAATGGCTTTAGAGAAATGTTTCTCGATTGAAGGGAATTCCTGTCATGGAGAAGTTTCAGGATGCAGAATGGTGATGTTTCCTGCCCCAGCTCCCCCAGTGTTTGTTGCTGTCACCCGTGCCACACATCTGCCTGGAAGGTGCCAGAGAAGGGGTGACCAGACAGGCAGTTTCTACATGCATGAACAGGAGCTTCCATGGGTTTGGGGTGTACTCTTAGCCCCTGTCATTTAGAGAATCTCTGCTCTCGTCCTAGAAATACAGTTACCTGTGTCTCAGGTGAGTCATGTCATTTATTGCCTCACACCAGCATATTTGCTCAGATCTAACATGAAGTGTTTGCTTAGATCTGGTGTATTGCTGTCATGGTGCATTACAGTCTAAGGAGGGAACGAAGTCCCGTTCCTCTTCTGAAAGCCCACAGCAATTCTGCTGGGTATAAAATTCTAGTAAGCAGCTGTGGGACTTTCAGAGCAATGAGCCTTTTAAATGTCAGTTGATGCCTAACAGCGTTATTGTGGTTTGAGGACCTGGGTGTTGCAGGAGGGTGGTTTTATGGGAAATCACTGGAAATTTTTACCCTGCATAAAGATCTTCTTGTACATAATTATATGCAAGATTAGAATCAGTAATTCTGCAGGTTTTGGTCTTCATGTATGATGGGATAGTTCACAATAAGTAAATTTTGTTATACCACACAGTAAAAGTTCCTGTACCACAGCCAGGCTTCATGGCTATCAGCTCTTATCAAAATGAAATGTACAGGACTTCGGAAAAAAACAAAAAAGAGATAAAGAAAACAAACACCACCCTCACTATCTGGTATCAGAAGATATAATTTGATGGCTTGCAGGGTCACATACCCTGTGTAGTTCATACAGTGTGGGTTAAGGCACTAAAGAAAAATAACAAAACAAAGCTTATTGATTACTTTTCTTTCAGGGAGACGGAGAGCAAAATCAGAGCTCTGATATTTGACTTTTCCGGCGAGCAAAAGCCACGGGTTGGGCACTGGTCTCTCCCCAGCGCTATCGGGCCGCGGGGATGCTGAAGCGCCGGGGCCTGGGCAGCAGCCGGTACCCAGCGGCGGGGCCGGGCAGGGGTGAGGAGCGGTGCTGCGGCCGCCCCCTCCCGGCGGGGCCCCGGCCCGGAGCGTCCCGACTCAGCTGGGTTGGGCTCCCCCGGCAGCTCCCTCGCTTCGGGGGCGAACAGACGTGCGCCGCAGCGTGCCCGCTGCAGGGCTGCTCAGCGGCGCCGGCTCTCTGGGAAGAGAAGCGGCATCAGAACATAAATAGCTTTTCCAAAGGCAAGGAGGTAGCCCCAAATCCCTCATTTAGCAGCTGGAGGAGGAGGGACGCCAGCCGGACCCCCGCGCGGGGGAAGCGGAGCGGGAGCGGGCGGAGGCGGGAGCGGGTATCGCCCCCCGCCCGCAGGTGCTGCCGAGCCGCGGGACCCCTCGGCGGCGGCCGGCCAGGGGCTGCACATCGCGGCCCGGCCAG